>APFE031673354.1:4648-18515 GCA_000404065.3 Pinus taeda | reverse complement strand
CTAGAGAGGATTCAAATTCATTGTTTGCCCTCTTTAGCTTCTCTTCTTTCCTCCTTGATCATCCATCTCAGCTAAAGGCATCAGCACAAACTCCTACCTTGCCCCAAAGACCCACCTTCAAAAACTGAGCTCAATCCCCGCACCCTGAATTGCACTCCCTCCAATTGCCACCCAAAACCCCAAAAACTTTTAATCAACCCTCCTTATCAGTTTACTAGCCTAAAATCAGTGTTTCTAATTAGTCAACTCATCCTATTGAAAAATCCACCGAGTTTGACCCGAGAGAGCCTTCTCATACCTCGTAGGGCTAGCTACGAGGTGAAATGGTTTGATGTAGCTTTGAGGTTTGTCTATCTCAGCCTAGGTGAAATCTCGAGTGCTAACAGACACTACATCAAAGTCTTGAGGACTGATAGAGGTGGTGAATACATCTCAAATGTTTTCCTATGTTTTTGCAAAGGAGCATGGAATTCACAAACAATTTACAACAAGGCATACACCTCAGCAAAATGGTGTCGTGGAAAGGAAAAATAGGACCATTATGGAAATGGCAAGAAGTATGTTTGATGAAAATGAGATTTTGGGGGTTGCCCAAAATCCCAATTTCTTTAAAAAATCTTGATCCTAGACCTATGGGTTATGGGCCCACTCAATCTTTGGGAAGCTTTTTAATTAATTCACCGTTATACTCTGTCTTGCTCTCATTTTAACATTCATGCAGCCGCCGCCGAGTGCCTGCAACACCATTTTTATTTACAGAACACAATTTTTGACTCATTTATAAAACACATAGCGTATACAATTAACACAGAACATAAACACCCTTTTATATATTTACGGAACAATTACAAAGTTAAGGCCTTTCAGCCTTAAAACGAACTCATGCTCGGCTACATCTTGCCCACTCACAATTTCTTTCACAAAATAAGATATCTATTACACCCCTATTGCATTACATTTATATAAAAAGTCTTATGAAGGACCGATCCTATCCTCTTCTGATTTTTCTCCACAAAAGCTCTACAAAAAGCGTGCATGGCTATTAACAATAGGAATTCTATCTAGTCTTATCCATTCTCTCTTTAATTTTTTTCTTTAACTGCTTTAAGGGAGATTTTCTCTGTTTTTTCCCTTTATTCAGTTCCGCTAGTCCACGTCTTCATGCTCCACTTGGATTTTTCTTTAATTAAGAAAAGGGTGAGATGCACCTGCATCAGACTCCCGAGGCACAAAAATTTATGACCTCCTGGTCATATGCTTCTCCTTGTCCTTAGTAATTTTAACCATTGCATTCCTTCAGTGCAACCAACCTCTGCAGTAACAGCCTTCTCTATTACATGATACCTCACCAAGCCCTCCGCACTCAGTCTTTTGGCATCCTCTAGGTTGCTGAAAATCTTCTCACCTTCTGCTGCCGCTACCTACACAAATATAAAGACCATACCTATTCATACTTCGTTAAGAACTGTACCTCGTTCCTCGTTCCACAGAATCTTTTACTACTCTGATACCACCTGATGAAAATGAGATTTTGGGGGTTGCCCAAAATCCCAATTTCTTTAAAAATCTTGATCTTGGACCTGTGGGTTATGGGCCCACTCAATCTTTGGGAAGCATTTTAATTAATTCACCGTTATAGTCTGTCTTGCTCTCATTTGAACATTCATGCAGCCGCCGCCGAGTGCCTGCAACACCATTTTTATTTACAGAACACAAGTTTTGACTCATTTATAAAACACATAGCGTATACAATTAACACAAAACATAAACACACTTTTATATATTTACGGAACAATTACAAAGTTAAGGCCTTTCAGCCTTAAAACGAACTCATGCTCGGCTACATCTTGCCCACTCACAATTTCCTTCACAAAATAAGATATCTATTACACCCCTATTGCATTACATTTATATAAAAAGTCTTATGAAGGACCGATCCTATCCTCTTCTGATTTTTCTCCACAAAAGCTCTCCAAAAAGCATGCATGGTTATTAACAATAGGAAGTCTATCTAGTCTTATCCATTCTCTCTTTAATTTTTTTTCTTTAACTGCTTTAAGGGAGATTTTCTCTGTTTTTTCCCTTTATTCAGCGCCACTGGTCCACGTCTTCATGCTCCACTTGGATTTTTCTTTAATTAAGAAAAGGGTGAGATGCACCTGCATCAATGTTGAAGGGAAATAATTTTCCAAATGATTATTGGGCTAAAGTTGTTGCGTGTGCAACATATATCATTAATAGGTGTCCAACCAAAAGTGTTAATAACGTGGTTCTTGAAGATGCATGGACTGGAAGAAAGCATAGTTTCACTCACATGAGAATGTTCAAATGTGTGGCTTAAGCACCTGTCCTAGATAAATTAAGGAAGAAGTTGGAGAACAAGGGGAGAAATGTATATTTGTAGGATATAGTGATGAATCCAAGGCATATAAGCTCTAGAATCCATCAACTAAGAAGGTCATAATTAGCATAGATGTGCAGTTCATAGAAGAGGAAGCATGGGATGGAAGTTTGGAGAAGAAAATCAATGTGAAAGCATGTATACCACATGAGGACAAAGAGGAATTGACCGCAACAAGTAATTCCTCAATAGTGACTCCTTCAACTCCTATTCAAGCTAAAAAAAAGTAGTCAACAATTGACACCGTCAAAAAATATATGACAACGTCGGGAAGTTAAGCAAGTAATACTCAAAGCACACTGCAAAGACTCGCAACCTCATCTACTTCAAGCACAACGTCAAGTGACATGTCAAGCCCATATTTCGCAAGCATAAGAAGACAAAAGTTCAAAAATTTAAGTAAAATTTGTGAGCAAAATGAAGTTGATAGTGGTGCTGGTTTGAATTCCTTATTTTCATTGTTTTGTGATGTAGATGACCCAATACATTTTGAGCATGCATTCGAAGAAGAAAAATGGGTTGCGGAAATGGATGAAAAAATAGGAGTAATAGAAAAGAATGACACATGGGAGTTAGTGGACCTTCCGCAAGGAAAATAAGTCATTGGAGTGAAGTGGGTCTATATGACCAAGATCAACATTGAATGAAAGATTGAAAGGCATAAAGCAAGGCTACTTTTCAAAGGATGTAAGCAATAGCATGGAAAAGATTATGCGGAGAAATTTGTGCCAGTCGTGAGGATGGAGACAATGTGTATAATGTTGTTGATTGTCGCACAACATAAATGGAAAGTGCATCAAATGGACGTAAAATCAATGTTTTTGAATGGAGTGCTGAAAGAGGAAGTATATGTTGTGCAACCACCTGGTTATGAGGTAGAAGACCAAGAAGACAAGGTGTATAGGTTGAGAAAAAATATTTTTGGGTTGAAGCAAGCACCTTGTGCATGGTATAGTAGGATAAATGCTTACTTGATGGACAATGGTTTCGACAAATGTGACGGTGAGACTACTTTCTACATCAAAGAGAGTGACAATAAGGTTTTTATTGTTGTCTTATATGTAGATGATTTTATTTTTACAAATAGTGATGATTTCCTCATTGTTGATTTCAAAGAAGCCATGAAAAGTGAGTTTCAAATGACTGACTTTGGGTTGTTAAGGTATTTTTTTGGCGTAGAAGTGAAGAAAATAGAAAATGGTATTTTAATTTCCCAAGGAAAGTATGTAATAGACATTTTGGAGAGGTTTAATATGCAGAAAAACAAACTCGCACCAACTCCAATTGTCATGGGGTTGAAGTTGAGAGAAGAAGATTGTAGCAGCAATGTCAATGCGACATTATACGAAAGTATGGTGGGAAACTTTATGTATTTGACAAAAACTAGGTCGGATATAATGTATGCAGTAAGCGTGGTGTCAAGGTTCATGGAGACACCCAATGAGACACATTGGCAAGTAGCCAAAAGGATTTTTAGGTATGTCAATGGGACAAAGGAGTATGGTATTTTGTACACCGCTACAAATGATTTTAAGCTAGTTGGTTATATTGACAATGACTGGGCAGGAAGTGTCAATGATAGAAAGAGCCCATCATGATATGTTTTTCATTTGGATTTGGGGGCCATTTCATGGGCTTCCAAGAAGAAGTTGATAATGACATTGTCAACAATAGAAGTTGAATATGTCACCCCAACAACAACAAGTAGTTTGGATGAGAAGAATGTTGAGGGATTTATGCCATGACTAGAAAGGAACAACCACTATTTTCGGTGACAGCAATTTTGCAATTGCACTATCAAAGAATTATGTTTTTCATAAGAGGACCAATCAAATTGATTCTAAATATCATTTCTTTAGAGTTAATTAACAATGGTGAAATTGTGTGTTACAAGAACAATTCGCAGAAATTTTCACAAGGCCACTGGCATGTGAAAAATTTGTTTATTTCAGAGATTGTTTGGGAATTGTCAATAGAAATTTGTGATTAACGGGGAATGTTGGAAAATGAATCCCAACCACTGCGTTAAATACACTTACAACAACCATACTTGCCAAGTAGATTTTGACTAAAGAACAGATTAAATGAAGTTTTCGGTAGGAGTACAAATTCTCCATTCTGCAACACACATCAAATAATTGAGAAGGAAGGTGTATTTAATGAAGGGTTGGTAAAAACGTATGGGCAAATATTCACTCAGAAACATAGAAAAAAATATGTTCTGAAAAATATGTATGTAAAATTCATAGTTTGAAGAACATATTGAATGATGTTTTCCGTAGGAGTACAAATTCTCCATTCTGCAACACACCAAATAATTAGGAAGGAATGTGTATTTAATGAAGGGTTGGTAAAAACTTATGGGAAAATATGTATCTCATGTATTAGAATTATAATCTAAATTTTTATTTTGTTGCTCCCAAATTTTACTACTTTGTGGGTTAAATTTCTGAGTTTTAAGCTCCTCTCTAGTTGCGATTTGATCTCTGCAACTGAAGTGTTGAGGAAAAGACTCTCCTCAATTTGATCTCTGCAATTGAAGTGTTAGAGGGAAAGACTCTCCTCTGCCCCAAATATTTTAGAAGTAATCACATGTTTTGCAGTATAGAACACCATGGAGTGATGGAGCATCAAATATTACAAGTTTATAGTGGATAGAGTAAGCATTAAATCCTTTTAAAGTTTCATTATCTCTATTGCAGATTTTAGAAATATTCTAGTGTCTAACAAAGTCAATTGTTTCAAGTACCTCTTCCATCTTAGATTGTACAATATTCTAGAAATCTTCTATAGAAATAAGGATGACATATCATATCACAGTTAAATTAGATAGAGTAAACATTAAAATTTTTTAAAGTTTCATTAATTTGATTGCAGATTCAAAAAAATTTAAAATTATGAGAAAGTCAATTGTCTCATCTCACTTCTTTCTCTCTGTCAAAGTGTGCAGTATTCCTAAAATATACTATGGAATTAAGGATGGACAGTTAGTTGAATTTAACAGATTTCAAGAATATTCCAAAAATCTGACAGGAACAAAAAAATTAATGATTTCAAAAATATTTCAAAATCTGACAAAGATATCAATTATTTAAATTTAACTCAATGCATTGCAGATTTTAAGAATATTTCAAAATGGGACAAAAATAGAATAGAAAAATGAATTAATAACTGCAAGAATAACTCACAAAAAAAATTCATTGTTCGACCTCCCTCATGTTCAAACTATTTTATATAATAATATCATGATTATTGCTGATATTATTATATCGTGTAACCTGGAACATTTATCTAGCATCCTAGCACGTATTTATCTAACTTTACATCTCTTGAAAAGTTCAGGGCTCATATATATATATATATATATCTCGTCTCTGCGCCGTCAAACACCATTTGTCATAGCTGTCAAGTACGGATTGAACAAGGCCTTCGACCACTTCCTAGCTCCACAGAGTTACTCAATCACTGAATCCAATTCAAACACCGCATGTGGAAACACGATTTACAGATTGGAATTCAACAACACAGTGGATGTAATTTTGCAGAACGGAAAGAAGCTGGATGGTACGAGCGAAATTCATCCATGGCATTTTCACAGCCATGACTTCTGGGTTCTTGCTCAAGGAAACGGGACGTTCGATCCACTTAAGGACATAGAGAAATTTAATCTGATAAATCCGCCCATGAAAAACACAGTGCGTATGTTTCCATTCGGTTGGACTGCCATAAGATTTATAGCGGACAATCGAGGAGTGTGGACTATGCATTGTCATATGGAAGCACATTTCTTTCTGGGAATGAGAGTGGTGTTTGAAGAAGGAGCTCAAAAAATTGGAAGCAGAGCCTTTCTGCGTATTGATTTAATAAATTAAAATGATCGATATAATGGAACCTAAAAACCACCAATAATAAATTCATTCTATAAACTAAATTTTATTGTTTATTATAATTTTTTAATTTAAATAATTGAGCTTTTAATTTTAATTATGGAATAAATAGTAACATTAATTATAATTATTAATTTTATATTTATATTTTTCTTTTTATTTTGTGTTAGCATTACATAATATTATAATATTTCTTCTATATTTAGATGGAGAACACTTTTTTTTCTTTTTCTTTTTCTTTTTAGGTATACATAACATAACAACATCTCTTAACATCTCTTTTATAGTGGGATGGATAGTACCTCTTGTTTTTGTTTTTGTTTTTACAATAGAGTATGAGGATATGTGTAATTTTGTTTGTGCTCAACTTGGAGTTGACACGCTTCTTTTAAAAGAAAAACTTTAAATTAAAAATAAAATAAAATTATCCACTATAATAAAAACGCAAATAATTATACATATTTCCTTAGTTTTAGTTAAAAACATTATAAAACATCAATAATGATATTCTCATTATGCTCAGTGGATTTGTTCTTAATATTACAATCCCATATAGAAAGATTGGTAAAAATATTTCACGTTCACTCTTGGAGTTATAAATAAAATATATGGATGTCTGTATTAAATAATTTAATTTTATGCAACAGAGAAAACATAATTAAAATTTTAAAACAACTTATATTTCTCTTACAAAATAACTAGATCAATTTTTCCATCTTAGTCCTTAGGATGAACCACACTCATGGTTCTAGACACAAAAATGCCATTGTGAATTTTACCAAAAGAATTTCAATTTAAAAAACTTATATTTCTCCTATAGATATTACACAACTATATATCACTTGTCAATAATATTACAATGACTATATATATATATATATATATATATAGAGAGAGAGAGAGAGAGAGAGAGAAGCACTGTAGATCTGTCAATATGTTTTTAGGTCTTGCATTCTAAAACGAAATTTGCATCCTGTAGTATGGTTGCAGCTAATTGTGTGGCATGGGAGATGTTTGTGTTAGCTTGTTGGTAGTATGGTGGACATGGAGGAGTTGTCTTGTGTTGGCAGTGATGATGATCCTATGGTGATGTTTGTGACATAGTTTGTGTATAGATATTCAAATATCAGCGGTAGTTGTTCAGGTACTAGAGTTGTTCATGACCTAGTGCAGGAATTGATGGTTGAATTGTCGCAGCAAGGAGTTTGGCTTTATGAGGATGTGATGGTCTCCCGCCATTCCCAATGCGACCACAGGTGATAAGACTTGCGTCCTGAATGCGTTAACTGTTGACTTAAATGCTGAGTACGTTTATCAGATATTTTATGGGGATGTTTAACCGGGTATGCCGGTTAGGGTTTCCACCTTCCGGTTCCTTTCGCACGAGCTCTTACCTTTTTTCAAACCCGTCCCACTCTTTTGCCATTTGACACTCCTCCGCTGCGCCGAATGTTGCTCTGCTCTGTGGGAACACTTGATTCTCCGCCGCTCTGGTTTCACACAGGTTCAATGGATGCCTTCAGTCCTCTGTCGTTATGGAGGTAGGGTTGCAGTTCCCTCTAGAGACACCTTCCGCTCTGCTCTGGGTTAATATGTTGATTTGAGGTTTGTTAGGCGGATTCTTTCATTTACATATCATTCCTGGTCGATTAATTGATGGGTTGCTTCATGACAGGGTTTCCACCGAACATTCGAGCTCCAGTTCTACTGCCAAGGTAAATTTTGGTTCCCTGATAAACTTCTCTGTCGCTTCTTTTTCACACCCTGACACCCTCGCTCCGTGTCTTCAGGGGCAAATTGGTTCTTTCGGTCTTCGACTCTGCCTCCTCAGTTTCAGGTGAGCTTCTGCACTTCTGTTAGCATTCGCTTGTTGTTTTTTTTTCTTTAATGGTTATTCTGTTGGTAAACGCTGCTAATCCGTCCTTATTTCGTTTGCAGGTGGCTAATTACCGTTGGGCTCTGTGGTTTAGCGTCCTCCATGACCTCTGACAGTCGTTCACGCCCTCCAGTTCTTTATTCCGGGTAGGGTCTTACCATATCAGTTTCTATAGAGTTTTTTGAGGTTTCTTTTTGGTCTTTAGTCTGTCGCCTGAACGATGAATTGGATAGTCTCCTGGATTTGTGTAACTCTCCGGTCTTCTGGTACGTTGGTCTTTGTCATCGAAGTCTTCGTTCTGCAATGCGGTTTCTGGGTTGTCTGAAACCCCTGTCCTGTAGATGATTAATAGCGTGCTTCGAAGCCTGGTCCTGTAAACTTGATGTTTGTTTAGTTCTATCAGATGGTATTTGATTACTTCAAACCTTCGTCCTGTAGTATGAATGTTTGGTCATTACGAACTCTCGGGTTATCTGAAACCCTTGTTCGCCGACTCTGTTGGTGCTTTCTCACTGTAATAATTTTGGTTTATTCCGTTTGGTTGTATCATATATTTGTTCGAAACCCTGTTCCGGGGTTCTGTTGAATGAGCTTTTGTGTCTCGAAAGGGACGTGAGACACCTGGACTGTGTATAATTTGTAACTGATAATGAAATGATACAGCTTATTTGATTTCACTCTGGCATTGCTTTATTCATAAATAATGTGAGGGTTTTATGGGTTACCTGAAGTTTGTTTACGCTCGCAGTTCCTCGTTCTCCTCTGTCTGGAAGAAATATTTATATGTCTGCGCTCTGCACTTCTCGTTAACTCTCTCTGTCTGAAGTTTGTCTGCGCTTGAAATTGCTCGTTCTCCTCTGTATGGAAGTGATTAATTATGTATCTGCACTCTGCTCTTCTCGTTAATTCTCTCTGTCTTATTATTCCAACGCAAATTTAGTTACACACAGAATTATGTATTGATGCATGAAATTTGTTTTTACAGTGGTGATTCAGTGAAGAAAATAAAATAAAATGTTTATTTTGAAATGACTGTATCTCTTTGTTTCCCTGTCTGAGGAATCTTTTACAATGCTTATCTTTTTCCTTTTATTCCCCTGAGGCATAACTGTTCTTTGCTCAAGTAGAACTGCCCCAACAGAATTGGTAACTATCCAGCAATTTATAACTGTTTCTAACTAACACATTTCATAAAAACACTAATTAACTATCAACCTACTTTCTGATGCTAATTCCTATTTAAAAATAACAGTTCACAATTTTAATTGACCTGGTCCTAACGACCTTCTGAAAAATAAAATAAATAAATAAAGTAAAATAAATGACAAGTCTAACACCTGTCCAGCTATGCATGTATGATTATGTGTCCTTGTCTTTCCATGAGACCGTCAACCACCTTCTGTCTCCTCGGAACTGGATGCTCCTGCATCAGGCTCCCAAGGTGGCAAAAATTCATGGCTCCGTTCCATGAGGTCGTCGACAGAATAGCCTACTTTCTGTATCTGTGTCGCATTAAGCCACGAACTGTCCTCTATCGGACGGTTCTTCCATTTTACCAAATACCGCAAATACTCCTTCCTGCGTGTGCGCTTAGCTACCTGTGTGTCCAAAATCCCTTCGATCTCAACGGGTGGTGCCATTGGCATTTGTCTCGTCCACGAATCTCCTTCGCAATTGCTGTCCCGCGGTGGTTTTGCTGCTGTATCATCTGCTGAACCTGTGACATAAGGAAACAGATCTGCCACGTTAAAAATAGGGGAAATACCGATCCCTGGTGGCAACTGTAACTCATAGGCGTTTGCAGAAAATTTGCGAACGATTTTACAGGGCTCGATTTTCTTGAATTTCAGCTTGCTGTACTCTCGTCTTGGAAACCGTTCCTTACGTAAGTACGCAAGGACTTCATCCCCTACGTTGAACTGAACTTCCCGACGCTTTGTATCAGCTCGCTGTTTATACCTCTGACTGTTGTCCTGTAATTTCAGTTTGACCTGTTCATGCAAATTACTCATTGCTTGGGCGAAATCTTCCCCATCAGTGCTTCATTTCTCAAGTTTCCCCAAATCTCGTAACTCATGCACTCCTCGCGGATGCATGCTGTACAGAATCTGGAATGGACTGTATCCTGTGCTGCTGTTAGGGGAATCGTTGTATGCGAATTTCGCCTGAGCAAGTACACGGTCCCAAGTCCGGGAATTTTCACCTGCTAAACTTCGAAGTAAATTTCCCAGACTTCGGTTCACCACCTCTGTCTGACCATCCATTTGCGGATGATAAGCGGAGCTGAACTGCAACTGGGTATTCAACTTTTTCCACAGAGTTCTCCAAAACTGACCGGTGAACTTTACATCTCTGTCAAAGATGATGGATCTTGGAAGTCCATGCAACTGCACAATCTCAGTAAAGAAAAGATGTGCTATGTAAGTAGCATCGCTGGTTTTCCTGCATGGTACAAAGTGCGCCATCTTTGAAAATCGGTCTACCACAACCATTACTGAATCAAAACCTCGTTGTGTCTTCGGCAAACCCAGTACAAAATCCATACTAACTGAATCCCATGGTCGACTAGGAATGGGTAATGGCATATAAAGTCCAGTGTTCTGACTGTGACCTTTTGCCAGTTGACAAATTTTACACCTAGTCACATACCTCTACACATCTCGCTGCAACTTAGGCCAGAAATAAAAATGTTGTACCTGAGCAATCGTTTTGTCAATACCGAAATGTCCAGCCAGGCCTCCACTGTGTTTTTCCTGTATAATGTTTTCCCGCATAGAACAGTTGGGAATACACAACTATCCTCCCTTAAACAGCAATCCTTCCTGCGGATTATAGTCTAACCACATGCTGTTATTTCGTAACAGCGGGTTTTGGCAAGCCTCATAGGCCTCCCTAAACTCGGTGTCGGTCGGATACAACTCTTTTAAATGTTCAAAGCCTAGAATCTGCATCGTGCTTTCCTGTAGAAGCAACGTTCTTCTACTCAGTGCATCTGCCACCTTATTTGATTGCCCACTAATGTGTTTTAGTACAAATGTGAAACTTTGCAAGTACTCAACCCAAGCTCCGTGCTTATGGTTCAATTTATGCTGCTGCATAATGTACTGTAACATAGAATTATCAGAGAATAAAACAAACTCGTTACCTAACAGATAATGTCGCCAATGTTTCAAAGCTTGCACAATGGCGTAAAATTCCTTGTCATAGGTTGAGTATTTTTGCCTGCTCTCATTTAGCTTTTCACTGAAATAAGCAACTGGTCTGTCCTCCTGACTAAGGACTGCCCCAATGGCCGTACCACTGGCATCGCAACGAACTTGAAAAATTCTGTTGAAATCAGGCAGTCTTAATATTGGTCTTTCAGTAATCTTCTTTTTCAAAATCTGAAAACTATTTTCTGTTGCTTCAGTCCAGTGAAATGGCTGGTTCATCTTCTTGATCGTATCCAACATCGATGCGCAAATCTCGCTGAAATTTCTGATAAACTTCCTGTAAAAACTGGCTAGTCCATGGAAACTTCGAACTTCAAATAAACTTTTCGGAGAAGGCCAGCTAACTATAGCTGTCACCTTTTCTGGGTCCATTTTTAATTCATTTTCTGCGATGACAAAGCCCAGATACACTAATTCTCGCTGAAAAAAGTACACTTCTTCAGATTAATTAGCAGCTTCTTCTGCTGCAACTTCCTCAACACACTCTGCAAATGTCTAAAATGTTCCTCTTTAGTCTTACTAAAAATCAGAATATCATCCAGGTAAACTATTACGAACTTAGCGTTAAATTCCTTCAGCACTTCATTCATCAGGCGCATGAACGTGCTGGGAGCGTTGCTCAAACCAAATGGCATCACCAGCCACTCATATAAGCCTTCGTTCATCTTGAAAGCGGTCTTCCATTCATCTCCTTCCCGAATTCGGATCTGGTGATATCCACTCTTCAAGTCAATCTTCGAAAAATAAGCCGCTCCACTCAAACAATCCATCATATTGTCCATCCTAGGTAAGGGAAACCTGTACCTAACAGTAATTTTGTTAATAGCCCTGGAATCTGTACACATTCTCCACTCTCCTCCTTTCTTTGGAGCCAAAACAGTTGGTACTGCACACGGGCTCATACTTTCCCGAATCAAACCTTTGTCCAACAACTCCTGGACCTGTTTCCTGATTTCTTCATGGTCTTTAGGACTCATGCGGTAAGCTGCTTTATTTGGCAGGCTTGCTCCTGGTATAAAGTCAATACAGTGACTAATACCTCTCCTTGGTGGCAATTCATCTGGCAGATCATCTACCACAATGTCTCCAAAATCCTACAGCAACTTCTGAACTTCTTCAGGCAAATCCAAAATTTGTGTATGAAGTACCACTGCCTTTGGTCTCCTTATGACAGCAAAATTTATTTTGTTGTCCTCAATCTGTTTTACAAACTCCTTTCCGCCTAACAGTAGTGCTTTCACCCCACTAGCCTCTGCTGTATTTTCCTCCTTGATGGGTACAAGCGTATGCTTGATCCCATCTTTAACAAACTTATAGCAGTTGGTTTTTCCATCATGAACTGCACTTCTATCAAACTGCCAAGGTCGTCCCAACAGTAAGTGGCAGACATCCATTGGCATGACATCGCAAAGGATCTTGTCCTTATACTTACCGATCTGAAACTCTACCTCACATTGTTCGTCAACTAATAGTTGATGCCCTTTCTGCAGCCACGACACTTTGTAGGGAGTAGGATGCTTTAGTTTCTTCAATCCCAGCTTTTCTACCATCTCTACAACTACTAAATTGTCGGTACTCCCACTGTCAATGATTAATTTACAGCACTTACCCCGTGACTTGCAGACAGTGCGTAACAATGCCTTTCGCTGATCCGGTTCTGCAACCTCTTTTGCTGGTTTTAATAGCACTTTATTTAACACCAAAGCTTCGCCTGTCTCCGGTGTATTCTCTGCTTCTTGAGGTGGCTCCTCAACATCCTCTGGCTGAGCAACATAGGTTCCTCTCCCACCTGCTGGTTCACCTTCAGGACAGTCATATGACTTGTGTCCCAACTTGTGACAACGATAGCACTGGACCGTTCCCCTGCCTCGACCAAATCCTCGCCCTCGCTGAGCTGGTCGTCCATCCCTGGTGCTATTGTCCTTCTCTGTTGTGCCAGCAGATTTGGAACTTCTTCCCTCCTCATTTGAGCCTGTACCTCTACCTCTGCCATAAATCTTGCCTTTTCCCCTGCCAGAACCACCTCCCCTCTTGGTGTTTTGTTTTCTGTTAATTTTCTCTTCTGCCTTCAGTGCAAACTGATAGGCCTCATCCAATGTTTGAGGTGAGAGGATACCGATTTCATCCAAAATCTCCCCTCTCAAGCCATTCACAAATCTGGTTGTTTTTTCTGAGGTATCTTCCACATACCCTGCTCGCAAATTCAATTTATAAAATTCCTCCGTAAATTCCCTGACAGTCATTCCTCTTTGCTTCAAATTCTATACCTGTCGGTACAACATAATCTGGTAATCTTTTGGCAGGAACTTCTCCTTCAGCTTTGCCTCCATTCTGGCCCACTTTTTGATAGGCTGTTTGTGTAGTCTCTTCCTCTCTGCCTGAATGCTGTCCCACCACAAGGACGCATGTCCTTTCAGTTTGGTGGCGGCGAACTTCACTTGTTTGTCCTCACTGGTTTCCTCAAACTCAAAAAATTTATTGACTTCACTCA
>APFE031673353.1:4180-38593 GCA_000404065.3 Pinus taeda | reverse complement strand
GAATGAAGGAGCTTTGAAGGCTAGCAGCATTCCATATCAGTGATCCTAAGATGCTAGGATTGAATCGTATTAGATCAGCCCAATTACTTCCCGAGGCATATTTGGCTTGCCAAAGCTTCGCCCATGGGATGTGTGGTTTGACCAGCCAGCTCCACCATATCTTGGCGCCCATAGTGTTGTTGCTGTGGAGTGGGTCCCGGAGTCCCAGACCTCCCTTTGACTTTTGCTGGCACACCTCTGACCATTTTACTAAGGCCCATTTTTTATTTAGACCCGATGATCCCCATAGAAAGTTTCGTTGTAGATTACAAATGCCTTTCAGGACCCATTTCGGAGCAGCAAGAATGGAGAAGAGATAAAGAGGCATAGTTTGAAGCACCGATTTTATTAGGATCAAGCGACTGGCTATGTTGAGAGTCCTGAACGTCCATGAGGATAGTTTAGCTTCGAGCTTGTCCAGGAGCGATTTCCAGGAAGATTGATTGAGAGCTGAGAGCATAAGAGGGGCACCAAGATATTTGGATGGTAGCGCTGCCGTGGAGAAGCCGAGGATGCGATTTATGTTTCGCTGAGTTGCAGGAGGCGTGTTGAAGAAGAAGAGTTGAGATTTAGAGGCGTTTATGGATGTGCCAGAGGCATCTGAGAAGAGATCAAGAAGAGCTTTGAATGATTTGGCTTCAGCTGAGGAGGGGTGTCCAAACAGCATTGTGTCATCAACAAATTGTTGATGCGAGGAAGGAGGTAGACCATGGAGAGAAATACCTTTGATGGTTTTAGAGGCGACAGCATGATGAATAAGGCGACTGAGACCTTCCGCCATTAGGACAAAAAGGAAGGGGGAGAGGGGATCCCCTTGCCTGATACCTCTCGAGGGGCGGAAAGGCTTTGAGGGAGAGCCATTGAGAAGGATGGAGAAGCTGGGCGAAGAAATGAGGTTCATTATCCAGCGAGTCCAAGTGGGACAAAAGCCAAAGGCAATAAGCATATGCTGAATATATTCCCAACTGAGTTTATCAAAAGCTTTTGAAAGATCAAGCTTCATGATCATACCTGGCTTTCTGAGAACTTTCAAGGAGTGAATAACCTCGTTGGAAAGTATGATACCGTCCATGATTTGGCGACCTTCGACATAACCAGTCTGCTCTGGAAGAATAAGAAGAGGCAAGAGGGGTTTGAGTCTATTGGCGATGACTTTGGATATGAGCTTGTAAATGACATTGCATAGGGCAATGGGACGAAATTTGTCTGGCGTATGAGCTTCCTCCCCTTTGGGAACGAGCGCAATGAAGGTGGAGTTCAAGGAGGGGAGGAGCCAGTGCATGGTTCGGGATTCCTCTACCAGATCCCAGATTTCGCTACTTATTAGATCCCAAAATTCATGAAAAAAGTTAGCTGTGAATCCATCTGGACCAGGAGCCTTACCGTCCTTGAGCTGCGCCATCGCATCCTCTACCTCTTGCTTGGAGACCGGTTGTAGAAGGCTTTTGTTATGATCTTCTGTAATGAGTTTGGGAATATGCCTTGTAATCTGTAAGATGGCCTCCGTCCTGCTTCTTGTAGGCTCTTTGAGAATATCTTGAAAGTGATCTCTTAGCTCTGTTTCCATGTCTTCATGCTTTTCAAGTTTCTCCCCCTGGCTGTTGTTGATGAAGGCAATATTATTAGTCATTCTTCTCTGGATGGTAGTGCGGTGGAAGAATTTGGTGTTTTTTTCCCCTTCCTTGAGCCATTTTACTCTGGACTTTTGACGCCAGAGTATTTCCTCTTGCGATCTTCTTGCCTCTAGGGCTGTCCAAAGGTTGTGTTCTTGTTGGGCTAGTTCTTCTGTCCTCCCTTCTGTAATGATGATTTGTTGGAGAGCCTTCATGTCCTGTTCTAAATTTTTTCTAGACTCTGTGATATTTCCAAAATGATTTTTGTTCCAGGCCTTCAACACTTGCTTAAGGTGCCTTAGTTTTTGCTGAAATATGTACATTTTGGCACCTGCAGGGGGGGCGAAGGTTTTCCATGCGGTCTGGACTGTTTCCCTGAAGTTTGGGTGACTGGACCAGAAAGCTTCGTAGCGAAAAGGTCTATTGCTTGGTTTCCCGGGTCTGGTCCATTGCAGCATGATGGGCCAGTGATCCGATCCCCCTTGAGTCAGAATGGAGGCTTGAAATTCGCCCCCCAGATGTATGGCGCAGTCTGAGAGTAGAAATCGATCAAGACGAGAGGCAATGTGGTGGACTCCTCTGCGTTTGTTCGTCCAGGTGAAGGTCCCGTTTGAGGTTTGCATATCGATGAGAGAATTTGTGCTGATGAACTCCCTGAAGCTGGTGCTGTCGTCTTCTAGTTTCCTTCGTCCTCCTGTTTTTTCTTCCAGGTGCGTGATGATGTTGTAATCGCCACCACTGATCCATAGTGGGAATCGCCTGGAAGAGTTCAAATTTGTTAGCGCCTCCAGCGCTTTTATTTTGAGCTGTGTGTCTTGAGGAAAGTATGTATTGGTTAGATGGCCATGAATATCTGTACCAATGAGATGAAAAGTGGCCTGAATGAAATACCGGGTTGCCTGGAAGTCTTGCATATGAAGGATCTGCGGATTCCAAGCTATGGAAAGTCCACCTGATGCCCCCATTGCATCAATAGAAATGGATTGGCTTCCACTCCAAGTCTTACTAAAGAGCTGCTCTATGGCTGTGATGGAGCTCTTAGTTTCTTGAAGAAATATTATTGCTGGTTTTTCAGACTGTATCATGCTTCTTAACATTCTGTGTTTTGCAGAGCTGTTGAGCCCTCTCATATTCCAGGAGATGAGCTTCATGAGGAACTGTGCGGTTGGGCCTTATAAAACCTGGTTAATTTCGGGAATCTCCCTGATTCCATTAATTGTTCACCTAAGATGATGGTTCGCTGCAACTCTGTTTTGCGTCCCCGTTTCTTAGTTTCTTTTAAGATTTTCCTTCCATCCCAGGGGCTACCTGCCTGGACTCCTAGGCATTTTTTGTGCTGAGCTTTGTTTAGTACTACCTCCAATCTGTCTATATCCCCAGGGTGTATGTTGGTGTAGGCTTTCTTCTTGCATGCTTCCTCCAATTTGAGGATGTCCAACCCTTCCAGACTTACAGTTTCCATGTCTTCCTCCATGTTGATGGGAACATTCAGTTGATCTGCCATTGCTTCTTCATGTAGGCTGAGAGCGAGGGCGGCGTCTAGTTCCATATCTGAGATCTGTGGATCTTTTTCTGCCATTGGCATTTTTTGCTTTGACTTTAGAGGAGCTCCTATTATCTCTGAGGCAGATAGGCGTTGGGGGTTTTGATGTACTGTGGCCTCATGCATGGGGGGCGGAGAGGCAAAAGAGCTTGGATTGATCTGAGGATCAGAGTGGTCCTTAGGAGTGAGGATCTGGAATCTGTTCGAGGTGTCAAGCTTCGAATGGCTGGAGGAGGGATCTTTCTGGGGTTTTGGAGAGGAGGGGGCAGCATTCGTCTTTTTAGCATGTCTTCGGCGCTGGGGGATTTTGACAAACCCATCGGAATCTTGAACAGGCTCCTTAGCTGTGGGCTGGCTTTGGACATTCAGAGGACATTCCCTAAACAAGTGCCCATGTTGATGGCATTTTCTACAGCGGAAAGGAATATGTTCATAGTCAAGAGGTTGAATCCATTCATAATCATCGTGATATAGGCTTACCGATTCCGCAAGGGTCTTTTTGAGTTGCAGCTGGACACAGATCCTAGCATAGGAAGTAGATCCTCGCCTCTTTGTCTCCTCAGCAGTCTTGAGGAAGGTTCCAATGCTGTTGCCGATATCTTGTAGAGTTTCTTCTTTCCAGTATTCCGTGGGTAAAGAGTACATGCGGATCCATACCGGCACCTGACTTAGGTCTTCTGTGTCTGGATTGAATCTGGGTTTCCAGTTCCGCAGGAAGAGACCCGCTGAATTGAAGAAATAGGGGCCACCTTCAAATACTTTGGTTTTATCTTCTAAGCAGGTAAATATAACCGTGAAGAAACCTTTAGGGCCCATGAGCACCGAGACATGCCCTTTAGGCTTCCATTTGGAGGCGATCCACCCGTACATGGCTTTTTCTGTAGGCCAGAAGCCCAAAAATTTTCCGATGAGTGCATGATCTGACATATATTGTATCTCGCCATTGATTCGTTGGCTTGGCAGTTCCACTCGAATTCTCTCTGGCGCTTTGGGGATGCATATTGTAGATCTTGTCCTTGTCTGAGTCGTGTTAGGACTCTCTGGCATTTCTTCATCAGTCTGTACTGTTTGATCTGGATTTTGTGGCTGTTCAGAGTTCTGTGTCGACTCAGAGAACAGATTCGCGGAGGCCTGTGTCTTTTCGGGCGCGCCGTCAGCAGGGATGAGGATGCGCGTAGGAGGGGAAGGCTGGGTGCCCGCCCCTCCCGTTTGGGAGGACATATTGCGCTGAGCAGTCAGACGCTGTCAGCGTTACCGGTATCGTTTTTGCAATGAGCACTGTGTGCCACCCGTGAGCAAGGAGCAGGTCTGCGCATTGGCAACCAGTTGCAGAGCTCTGCTAGGGTTTTCGACGACCTTGGGGTGTTGGAAATCCTAGATGTTACTCTTGAGTAAAGAAGATTACAATTATTTCTTATCTATATATATAATATTAAATCTACATAAAATTTAAAATGAGCATATTTTTTTATATAGAAACAATAAATTTGGGTTATTGAGGATTAACATTGGAGAACGAGGAGATTAGAGAGTAGGGTTTGGACCTACATAATGCACCAGGGAAGACGAGGAGGAGTTCGTTGGTTTCCCGTCAGATCCCCTTGATGGTAATTCTCTTATATTCGCATTCTCATTACCCACCTCTACTCCCCCGAATATCTCGGATTGGATGCCCTCTGCATCAAATAATGTATGTGACACCATCACGTCCGATCTTTGCTCTGTATTTGACGTCTTGAATCTTGACACCACTACCCACTATACTTGATCCTACGGATAATAACACTATTTCCAGTTATAAACGATGTAGTCTAACGAGTTGATGATTTTGACTTTGTTTTTTGCACCCTCCCTCGCCAACTATCATTCTCCGACTACTCCAATGGGCTCACTCTATCGCCTTCAGCAATGTCTGTTTCCTCCATTTCACCGACCTCCTCCTGGTGTTCATTTTCGTCATGATCTAGTTGTAAATGATGGTGCACACCATGCATGACACTGTTAGCACTCCATGTTTTCAAACTTCAAATTAAGTGGAAAAATGAAATTTTGAAATATAACAGGAAGATATTTAGGTTTCTTGTCTTTCTGATAATTTACATGTGTTTAGTGAGGTTTGTGTTTAATATTTGAAATTTACGGTACCTTTTAGCAGTGGTAGGTTTTTTGTGAGTGTGAGAAAGAATTGTAGGCACATGCAACTACACATATGCAACTCTCTTGGTTGTTGTCATGATAAAGATGGAAGTTGCAGATTTGAAAGAAATTGTCTCTAGTTTGACAATGAAGACATACTTTGCTTCAAAGCCCTTTCTTCCCTCTCCATGTATTTGTTGTTATTTATTTTATTTCCATAGTTTGATTTGAAAATATCACTTTTTTTGCTTCAAATTTGAACAATTTATGTGATTCTAACTTCAAACGATGATACTTACATTATAATTTGAAATTTTCTACAGATTTAAGGTGGAGAGATAACAATAGTAAATATTTTTTGCATCTTTAAGGGGGAGTGATAATGACAATAAATATATTATGCGGCTTTAAGGTGGAGTGATAAAACATGCCATGTTAAAGAAGTCATTTCTATGTACAACAACATAGAAGTTTATTGAATTGAGGCTTCTGTGATCCATATCAAATTTTTGAGACAGGTTTTTGGCGGTAATCACATCAAAATTCATTTGTCGATGCGTTTCGAACCAACGAGTGTGGTTCATCATTAGGACAAGATGAAGAACCAGATCCAGACATAGGTTAAATAGAGAGACAGATCATTCAAACGACTAGAAAGAAACAACTATAATTGACCAAAGGGAATGGGTACAATTGACAAGGCAACAACTATATTTGACTGGTCCAAGAGTTAGGGAAATTTTAGTTAATTTGTTAGATATATTTATTTTTAATTCATATATACCTAAATATATCTAATTGAATTTTTTTTGAACTAGGAACTATAAACCTAATAATTTAATTACCCTCTTTTTCTTTATTGATAATAAAAGCTAAATAAACTCATGATATGGGGAATACAATATTTTGTTTATTGGATAAATAACTAATTAGTTAATTTTATTACTAGGCCTATTTTTTAATAACCAAATATGTACAATTTTCTATTAAAAATAAATAAAATATATAAACTCATAATAATTCCAACCTATGAGGTATTATGGTATGAACTAGAATAAATTTATAAATAAAGGATTGTTAATTACTATAAATAAATTAGTTAACTCTTTTATTCAAATTATTTATTTATATTAAATGAAAGAAAAATATTATGGGAACAATAAGGATTAAGCCTAAACGATAATCAATTAACCAAATAATTAGTTGATTTGTTATATAAAATAAATGATTATAATTTTAAGCTTATTTATTTATATATCAAATTACTAAGTAAAAATATACTAAATTTTTTTAGAACTTAAACTCAGAGATTAAATAAATAATAAGGGAAGTTTTATTATCCTCTTATTTTCAACAAATGAAATATAAGTAAATTTATATGAATAGAATAATAATAAAAAAGAAAAGAAAAGGTCATGAGTATCAAAAAGAACAAAATAATAAAAAGGGAAATCCAAACAATCTAGAACACGAGGGAAAAAATCAGAAAGGAAACAAAAAGACGAAAAGGGGTTAAAAAAGCGGGGGAGGGGGCTAAGAGGAAAGGGTAGGGATCCAACAATTGCTATTCTTCTACCTGTCATCCCTATTGAGATTGCTTGACCTCCTTTCAATTTCTATGGCCTCCCTAAACTTCTGGTGATGAAAATGAGCAATCTTAGCTATTAAGTCTAGTAACACTGTGTGTTCCTTCTGTCACAAGCTTACTGAGAGTAGCCCCATCACTCCTAGGATCTATGGGATTCCAAAGATCCACAAGGAAGGCCTCCCCCCGAGACCCCTTGTCAACACCATAGGAGGGTCAACCTACCTCCTAGAAAAATACCTTGCCTTGAAGCCTAAACCCCTTGTTGGGCTTACAGAGTCTTTTGTCAAAGACTCTTCTTCATTTGTCAATGAGTTAAAGGGCATAAAGTTTGATCCTGGGGACATTCTTGTTAGTTTCGATGTGGTTTCTCTTTACACTTGCATCCTTATTAAGGAGGCCATTAAGGTCATCAATCACCTCATTGACCCTGATACCGTTCGTTTAGTAGAGATTTGTATTTTACTTTTTTATGCTTTGAAGGGGAATTCTATGAACAAACATGTGAGGTGTCCATGGGCTCCCCCTTGTCCCTGGTTGTTGCTAATCATTTTTTGGAAGACTTTGAATCCAAGGCTTTGGAATCAGTCCGTCTCCTGCCTAAGCTATGGAAAATATTTTCGGATGATACTAGTGTGATCTGGCCTCGTGGCCAAGATGAGTTAGATCAGTTTTTCCTACATCTCAACAATCAATATTTCTCCATAACTTATTATGGAGTAGGAAGTTGATGGGTGCCTGTGTTTCCTTGATGTTCTCATTTCAAAGAAGGATTATGGTTCTTTCTCCCACCATGGATTTCAGAAGAAAACTCAATTGAGCAGTATCTTCATGAAAACTCTCATAATTTCCCTGCTAAAAAATGTGGTGTTCTCAACACACTTGCTACTCGTGTGCTAAGAATCTCTGATGAAAATAACCTTGATAAAGAGAAAGCCCATCTTCTTGATATTTTTGTTAGTAATGGTTATAGTAGGCACCAAGGTCTGAAATCTTTCCTCAAAGCTGGCAGAGGTCCCAAGGTTAGGAAAGACCCCATAGATCAAGTCTCAAGGGTGCATCTCCCTTTCATCCAGGGGACCACTGTTAGGATTGCGAGAATCCTCAGAAAGCATAATGTTCCCTCAACCTTTAGACCCCTCAATACCATTCGTAGCTCCCTAAGATCTGTAAAAGACTCTGTTGACCCCAAGGACATGAAAGGTGTTTATGTTATTCCATGTTCGTGTGGGACCCCCTATGTTGGTGAAATTGGGTGCTCTATTAATAAGAGGATTCATGAGCACACAATTGACATCAATCATGGGAGGACCCAGACTTCAGCCTTAGCAGATCACACAGAGAAGACTAAGCATCATATATGTATTGAGGAGGCCACGGTTATTGCTAAGATTGCTCATTTTCATCACTGAAAGTTTAGGGAGGCCATAGAAATTGAAAGGAGGCAGAGCAATCTCAATAGGGATGACGACTAGAAGATTAGTAGTTGTTGGATCCTTGCCCTTTCCTCTTAGCGCGCACCCAAACCCCACCACACCCCCCCCCATTTTTACACCCTTTTTGCCTTCTTGTTTCCTTTTTTATTTTTTCCCTTATCTTCTGGATTGTTTGGATTTCCTTTCTATTGTTTGTTGTTTTTTGATACTCATGACCTTTTCTTTCTTTTTTATTATTATTTATTCATATAAATTTACTTATATTTCATTTGGTTGAAAATAAGAGGATTATAAAAAACTCCCTTATTATTTATTTTAATCTCCGAGTTTAAGTTCTAAATAATTTTAGTATATTTTTACTTAGTAATTTGATATATAAATAAATAAGTTTAAAAATAAAATCATTTATTTTAGATAACAAATCAACTAATTAATTGATTAATTAATTATCATTTAGGTTTAATCCTTATTGTTCCCATAATATTTTTCTTTCATTTAATATAAATAAATAATTTGAATAAAAGAGTTAACTAATTTATTTAGTAATTAACAATCATTTATTTATAAATTTATTCTAGTTCATACCATAATACCTCACAGGTTGGAATTATTATGAGTTTATATATTTATTATTTTTAATAGAAAAATTATACATATTTAGTTATATAAAAATAGGCTAGTAATAAAATTAACTAATTAGTTATTTATCGGATAAACAAAATATTTTATTCCCTATATTATTATGAGTTTATTTAGCTTTTATTATTAGTAAAGAAAAAGAGGGTAATTAAATTAATAGGTTTATAGTTCCTAGTTCAAAAAATTTTCAATTAGATATATTTAGGTACATATGAATTAAAAATAAATATATCTAACAGATTAACTAATTAATTAATGAATTAACTAAAATTTCCCTAACTCTTGGACCAATCAAATATAGTTGTTGCCGTATCAATTGTACCCATTCCCTTTAGTCAATTATAGCTATTTCTTTATCGCCGTTTGAATGATCTGTCTCTCTATTTAACCTATATCTAGGTATGGTTCTTCATCTTGTCTTGACGATGAACCACACTTGCTGGTTTGAAACGTGTCGACAAATGAATTTTGATGTGATTACGGCCCAAAACCTGTCTCAAAAACATCTAAGGTATTGGAAGCTCGCAGACTGTAGATTTTTACTTATAGTTTCAACAAATTTTGTGATATGCTAAAACATAAGACAAGAATCTACTGTCCTCGTCAAGGAAACAAAAATTGATCAATGAAAACACTAAGCAGAAAAGGAAGAATTTCAATTGCACATAACAAAATATTTTTTTGGGGAAAGAAACTACTCAAAACCTTGACTATCTATATTGCATTAACCAGAAGATCCGAGAAGAAAATACAATGCTTGTTCAACCCGAATAATTCCTACACAATTACAATCTATCTCTATGCTTTACAAACCAGCTCAAGCTAACACTTAGCCAAATCTGTTGCCTGCTAAGGCCCTACTTCCTTACACAATTCTTAAGAGAATTAGCCCACATTTAATTGATAAATTCTCTCCATAACTACGCAATCCATCCATAGGTCTTGAACTGATTGCATGCACCATCTGTACAACTTAGAAAATTATACAACTAATAGTACTCTGTCCTTGAACTCTAATCTCAACTGGGTCTTCCTCAGAACTAACATGCATGAGTTATTTATGAGTGAATCTTCAGTTAACTATTGGAGCAGTGAAGCTGCATTCGTTCTTGTCCTTACTATTAGACCTCCTACTAGTTTCTCCAACTGTTTGAACTAGTTTAAATGACTTTAACTCAGTTACACTGAGTTAATTAATTACAACTCAAAAGAACTCAACTTGGACCCCTAAAATTTAGGAATCACTCTACATAACTCTAGATAGACTTCCACCCCGAATTTACAGAGCCAACTAAGTCAAATTAACTTAGTTAACTATTACAAGTTGCTATGAGAATAGAATTTCGACTTAATTCAAGGACAAATTAAATTAAGATTTCTTGTTGTTATTTTTAACACAAACAATGCTCGATTTGTTGTCTGATCATCAATTAAGTTTCATGTAAAAAATTTGGCATAATTCTAAGAGTTGGTGTATGGGTATAGTTTTATAAAATAATTTATAAAAACACCTAAAATTTTCAAATATTTTAAACATATAACCATATTTTTTTATATAATTTTTTTGTATTTGAATAAATCAATCTACTTAGATACCTTGAGTTGAGTTACCAAACTATGAAAAAGTGATCACCTAGAGAAGTAGGCGGTGAAAGAAAGAGGGCACAACAGAATAAGCAACTATCACTGCCAACTTATAAATAAATATTAAAAATCTCACAACAACAATAAAATTTACAACATGTAAAACATAGATTTCAACAAAAATACAATACTCTTTTTTAGTAACCTATAGGGAGTTTCTACCATTATAAGGGAATCCCCACAACTGTAATAGGAACAAAGGAGTTTCCACCACTAAAACAAGGAGTTTCAATCAATTTTCAAATTATATAATTAGTTTGATTCAAATATTTTCTTTAGTTCACTTTTCAAAAGCTCGACCTGCATAAAAGCTAAATCAATAAAAGAAAAAGAGGATAAAAAATCCAATTTGGTAGAAAACCTATTATGGTGACGAAGGCACGCCTAAAAGATCAAAGATAAATCAATGATACATGAATCAGGATAAAAAAGACTAACGAGTCTTCCTGCAATTCAAATATTATATCTCTTCAAACATAATATCTTAGAAAAATGTTGAACATATCCAAAATTCAATTTTGAATAAGTTTATGACATAAAATAAATTTTAAAATTGAAAATAAAATTGTACAACATTTGCTAATCAAGTAAGAGCCAATTAAATTCACATGAGATCTGATAAATCAACTTGTCACCTAAATTAACCTCACATTAAAACAAGCATAATTTATGATGAAATGCATTATTTAAGAGAATGATCAAGAATGCATTAAATAAGAGTGGGTCCAATCAAAATCAAACTATTACTAATTAGATTATGAAATAATGAAATTAAACAAAACAAAAAATAGTTAAAGAAATTTGATTAATAATTTATACTAGAAGGAAAATACCTTCTAGTGGTGGTTATAACAAAGGTTTTTACTGTTATAAAATTGGAAAAAAATGGCAAAAAAAGCATCTGCTAAAACATCTGTTTGCGATAACAGATGTGTTAGTGGAGATTTTAATGGAACTCCATTACAACTGAAAAAAGCTAGGCAATCAAAGGTTTTAGCGGATTTTTTTTTGCGGTGCGCTTCATGGAACAAGAAGCACTAGTGCGCTACATACATAAACACACCAGGGGGCATACATAACTAAATACACCGAGGTGTTTAATGCGAATAACACTGATGTATAATATATATCATACCGGTGTTAATAGATAAAAAAAACCCCTATGCGTTCTTGTAAGGAACGACACTAGGGCACACAAAAAAAATTACCGAGCCAATGCTTCTGTTTAAATTTGCCGCATCGATGCATATCGTTTGTATAAATGCCCTAGTACGTTGTTGTATAAAAGGACTAGTGCTGTTAGTTTTCATAATGCACTGGGCTAGAAATAATATTTTGTAGGACCCAGGTGTTAGTTCTATGAAAGCACTAGTGCATTAAGAATTACAATGCACTGGGGGGTTAATTTCAAACAATACTGGTGCTTAAAGAAATAAATGCCCCAGTGCTATCATTTTCTAAAAAGGAGCCAGTCATGCAAAAAGATGTTGTCACTGTGATTTTATATAAAATAACACACCGATATGTTTTTATGTTATAGACAAACCGTTTTTTGTATGAGTTTTTTTCTTTTTTGGAAACATCGACCCGTGGCAGTGCAATTATTGTAATTTTTAAAATTCGTTATTCATTGAAAAATCAACATATATCTTATAACAATATTCATATATCTGGTCCTGATGATGAACCACACTTGTTGGTTCAAAAAGTGTCGACCAAAAATTTCTCTTATGTGATTTCTACCGAAGACTTTGCTTAGTATTCATATAAATTAAAATTTGATTAATGAATTTGTATACAATGTTTGAATTAATTTGTTATATTATCATATTTCATATCTCTTCATTATAATATTTAATCATCTATATATTTAATCATTGGTGTAAAATTTCATAGCGACATTGGATAACATAATAGAATAAATTAAAATGTAGTTTATTATATATTAATAAGAAACTCTTTATCATACAAAATGGGATTGTTATTGGTAACCCCTTGTCTTTCAATTGGGACACTATATCCATTACATTAAACAAAATGTCTGATTTTCACAGACAATTATTTCAAAAAATACAACATGTTGTATTGATATCCAAAAGATCATCATTCTTCACTGGAACTACTGTCAGTTTTTAAGATACTTCCATGAATTGGGTTATTTGGAGGAAATGTTTTGTTGATTGCATTGATTGTTTTTGTCTTCTAAATCGTGTTCCATCTGCGAACAAAAAAATAAAGTGCAATGAATGTATCTACATTGGTGAGTATAATGAAAATTGAAATAAATAATATACATCAATGTAAATCGAATAACAATGTACCATAGCAAGAAGTGACTCATAAATTGTGAACATGGTTTTAAAACCAAGTTTCATGTCTTGTTGCAGCGAGTCTTTTGCTAGTGTAGTTCTATATTTTGTTTCCTACATGTTTTAAATCCCATTATAAACCATTGATTTAATATAAATGATTTTTTGTTCCATTAATTATAAACTCAGAGAAGTAAAACAACATATATACTTACAAATTCCACAATTAATTTTTGATATGCCAACATATACTGACAACCCTTATTTAACCCAATGCCAATCAATTCTTCCGATGGCTCTTCTTTGTATGTTAGTACCTATTTCAAGACGTTTAAGGATGGTTGTTGTAAAACAACTTAAAATTTGAAAAAATGAAATCTTGAGTAATAATTACTCACAAACTTTGAAATCAACCCTTTTCTTCCTTGTCGTCTTGTTTTATGTGATGAATGAGTTCCATCTTGTTTTCTTTTCTGCAAGAAAATACTTGAAAATTTATATTTAATGCTAAATTATTTTTTTATATGTACAAAGTTAATTATGATTACATACATTTGAAGCACGTTGTTGTTGAGATGGCTCCTCCTGTGATGCAATTATGTCTATTTCTTTGATCATCTCCTTATATATTTTCTGGACATTTCTATTTGACCTAGGTGGCTCTAGACATGCTCAAAATTCAGTAGTGGCTACGGAAAAGTTCAAAAATAAAAGTTTTCAAATTGAAGTAAAAATATGATCATATCATGTCCACATGGGGTAGCTCAAGCGGCAAGGGCTGTAGAAATGAAGTCTCATCGAACCGGAAGTCTTGGGTTCAAATCTCGGGCTACCCTTCCCCCGTAGAGGGGTACATAATGGAAATGTAAATCGGAGAGTCCCGCCCCAGCTTACAAAAAAAAAATATGATCATATCATAGTACTCGTCGGCCTAATTCCAACGGTGCAAACAACACTTAAATCTGATAATGTATGCTCAAGTTATAACTAGTCAAAGTTATGGTCAGACTTAGCCAAGTGGCAGTCTTAATGAGACAACAATTTGGCAGGGACCCGACGCACGAAATCGGCCACCCAAATGTGCAAATTTGTTGCTTACTTAATTTTCCGAGTGACCCTTATTTTCGGTGGTTTAAAAATAACCATATTGTTGTTAGAAAACAAAAAAATACTAAAATAGAGGTGGTGAGGGTGGCACATGCATTGTATTATATATTAAAAAGAATCAAAATTAGGGTGGCAGGCCAGCTTCGGTGGCCTTTCCCAACCCTGTCGGGTGTCATATATTATAACGAGGCCACAGACCAACGACTATACATTGTGTGTCAACCACAAGGGTTGGCCAGGCTTAAACCCACTCGGCCCGCCTCCCGGGCAGCCCCAAAATTAACTCCATTCAAATTATAACGCGACCGTTATAAAAAACAAACATACTTTCTATCTGGGAGGTCGGTGGGGTTGGAACCACCGACCACCCACAACCAAACTAAGCACTTTTCCAATGGGCCAACAGCCCCACATTGTATTATCCACTCACAAAATTATGTAAGAGTTCAATCAACTCATTCGACTAGGCAGACCAGTAGAGGACGGAGGGTGCAAAACCCTAAGCATCCTTTTGGTGTGGAACCATGAGCGAGGGAATACATGAGATGCTAAAAAGATTCCCTTAGAGGGCCAAAGGTGCCAGTGACAGATTTTGACAAGTTTATAGTCATTTTTGAATTTTTTCTTGCTAGGAGTCTAACTGTGTGGTCTGTATCTCCATATGAGCAGTGGAAATTCAGGTATCCAACAACAAGAGATATTTGCAAAATCTTATGGAATCTAAAAGATTACCTTGGAGGTTGATTTTTGACCAAGGTAGAGTGATGCCAACTTTATAGTCATTTTTCATTGAATTTCATAGGGAGTGTAGTGGTGTGATTAGAATATTCATTCGAGCAATGGATTTTTCGGCCATCTTCAAGGAGGAAACTTTGGGGGAATCTTCAAGATTCCTGAGGGTCCAAAGTTTGATGGTGTCAGAAAGGTACAAATTTTATAGTTGTTTGACTCAATTTTGCACCACAAATTCAGTGGTGTAGTCCGTTTTGTCAGCCGAGCTTTGTATTTTCCGTCCATCTCTGAAAGTGGAGGTAAATGATGCATTCATGTCATGTTTTTCTTCTAATTTGTTGAGATAATGTTTTTGTTGTTGAGATCCATGATTACCATTATGTTGAGGGATACTTGTATGCCACATCATCTTAGATTTTATTAGCTTGTCATGCTGAAGAAATACCTATTTGAGTGAGAGTTCCTATAGTGAGAACATCTCATGGAGAAACATGCCACTATGGTTGAGGGAATTTATCCTTGTAATGACAAAGAATATACCATGTACATCATCATCATCTTGCAACACGTAATGAAGCCACCTCACCACCTTTGACAACAGGCCCAAAGATGTAACCAACATCGGGTGAACTCCATTATCAATGTGTTGTGTGTTCTTGATTTGATGGTTGTCGTTATGTTTCTTCTTCTTTAAAGCATGCACATGTGGTTGTTCTATACTATTTCACATGCAATACTGCTAACATCATAGAATTAAAAGATCTTTGTTAATTCTGGTAGCTGAAGGGATTCGAATCACTACTAGCATGTTTAGCATATCAACACGTTGATCATTTGGGATTTTCATAAGCTTCATGAAAAAAGTAATAAAGTATTTTTATAATGATATATTAAAACTGAATATAACAAAATCAATATTAGTAAATGAATGGTTTGTAGTAATATATACATATAATTCTAGAAAATCATTTTAATTAGGAATATCACCTTTTGAATGATTCTTTTCTGTTGTTGTATGTTTCTGCTATTGCAAGTCTGACATGTCTCATTAACCATTGCTCTAGAAATGCTTCCTGTAGTTTATATATAATTTAGTTATTAGAATTGTTGGATTTATTTTTGTATTGTAAGTGGAAAGTATGCCTATACGTTCGTTCCACTAGATCTCTCATAGTTTTGCATGTTGAGATGGCTCCTCCTGTGATGCAATTATGTCTATTTCTTTGATCATCTCCTTATACACTTTTTTGGACATTCCTATTTGAAGTGGCTCCAGACATGCTTAGAAATCAGCAGCGACTATGGAAAAGCTCAAAAATCAAAGTTCTCAAATTGAAGTAAAAATATGATCGTATCATAGTGCTCGTCGGCCTAATTCCAATGGTACAAACAATACTCAAATCAGAGTTTGTATTCTCAAATTATAACTAGTCAAAGTTATGGTTAGACTTAGCCAAGTGGCAGTCGTAACGAGGCAACAATTTGGTAGGGACCCGAAGCATGAAATCCGGCCACCTGAATGTGCAAATTTGTTGACTACTTAGTTTTCCCAATGACCCTTATTTTCTGGTGGATTAAAAATAACTATATTGTTGTTAGAAAACAAAAATTATTAAAATAGGGTTGGCGGGGGTAGCACATGCATTGTATTATATATTAAAAAGAATCAAAATTAGGGTGCCCGGTCAACTTCAGCGGCTTTTCCCAAACCTGCCGGGTGTCATATATTATAACGGGGCCACAGACTAATGGATATATGCCGTGTGTCAACCACCGAGGCTGGTGAAGCTTGAACCCACTCAGCTAGCCTAGCCGGCCCGCCTTCGGGGCAGGCCCAAAATCAACTCCATTCAAATTATAACACGACCATTATAAAAAAAAAAAGCCTGCTTTCTATTTGGGGGTTCGGTGGGGTTGGAACCCCCAACCACCCACAACCAAACTAAGCACTTTACCAATAGGCCAACAACCCCACATTGTATTGTCTACCCATAAAATCATATAAGAGTTCAATCAACTCATTCGACCAAGTGGATCGATAGAGGAAGGAGGGTGCAGAACCCTAAGCGACCTTTTGATGTGGAACCTATTGGAAATAATACTGAGAGGGGGAGGTGAATCGGTATTATCAAATCAGTAAAACTTTTTCATTTTCATACTCAGATTTATATACGCTACTTCAGTTAAGGATATCCGCGTATATATGCGACTGTGTTAAAGGCAACTAGCGTACATGCAGTAATCTTAATGCATCAAAACATTATTAACCTTATTAACAGTAAGCATAATAGATCATCACACATAAAGAGCACACACACATGAACACCATGATATAAGGTGGAAACCCAATGTGGGAGAAAACCACCTGCTGCAAGTCATCTCAATCATCTTCTTAATAAGAAAATCCTTTTACAATATTTCTGTACTGGTGCAGCCTTATACCAGTACGGGAGCTACAACCCCCTCTGCTCTTGTACTAGCTGATCCATTTACTAGTACGCAGGCTACTACCTGCTACAATGCTCCAAAGATTTCCTTTAGCTCTTGTACTAGCTTAGATACTAGTACGTAGTTGCTGACCTACAATCTTCTCTCCTCCAGGTACCTCGTTTCATCAATTTTCAGACTGGATACACTGAAGCACAACACATAATCTGAGGCCACGTTTCATCAAATTTTCATACTGGACCCATCAATATCATTGAAGCTCACAAACACTTAGCAACATCAATACCCAATACTGAAACCCTGTCAATAAAAACAGTCACCAGAACACAGAGCAGAACCCTGAACTCTGCAACACTATTCAGAACCAACTGTATCATCAAATCATGCATTAAAGTGCATACGCTACTTGGACAAACCGAACCTGCGTACATACGCGCTTTTAACAAAGCCAACCCGCATACAGATCTATAAATATTTAATCATGACTTGTACTGATTTCAGACTTCAGTTATGCCTAGTTCATAACATTACATGCGTCAGTATATAGATCTATAATAAGCATAATCAACTATAAAGAGATAGTTCATTTCAAACCATTTGACCCGATTTATTCTTAGATCTTGTTCTCCATCAACTTGTGAGATCCCTCCTTAGCTTAGATCAAGCAACCCATAACCTGCATACTGGATCTCATCCTTCATCAAATATTCAAGACTTTCTCAATTGCTCTTTTCCTAATGATCTTCTTCTCCTTTTATAGTCTTAGGCCTTGCTCAATACCATGGTCCAATACCATGAACCCAATACTAGGGATCAACACATCTGACGAGATACTACAGTCCAAAAATCATAGGTTCAAATACCAAGGACTAACTACCATGGACCAAAAGTAAGTTTTCCCACATGTACGCGCTTTTCCATGCATGGAAGTGCATGCATACGCATACGCGATTTCTGATCAACAATCCTGCGTGTATACGCATTTTTGTATATAGAGAACTTGCGAGTATAACCTGCGTGTATACCCTACTTGGTATATAGCAAACCTGCGTATATACGCGACTTGGTACATAGTGAACCTGCGTATAACCTGCCTCTATACGCGACTTGGTATATAGTGAACCTGCGTATATACTCAGCTTTCTTCATTCTTTGTAATCTGATCATCAATTCTTTGCTACTGATCTGTTGCACTATAATCTGTCATCTTGTGTGGTTTGCCATCAAGGAAAACACTTATCTCATAATGCCAACACTCTCTCATTGTAAGCCTCTTCAAATCATCATTATTTGGTACATATATTCCTTACTTGAATATAATTATACCCTCAATTGTGAGATGATATCCCTCATCCTCACCATATAATTGTAGCTTCCGTTGCACTTGTTGATATTTCTCATCATGTTGTCGAACATGCTTGATCAGTTTTACTTGGTCCACTCTAGAAAAACTTATGATTGCCATGTGATTCAATTGAATTCTTCTATTGATTGCATCTACAACCTTCTTCTCCTTGCATTTGATGTACTAGATCTAAAAGTCAATTTTGCAAGTATAGCTAACCACCTAGCTTGTCTTACATTCAACTTAGGTTGATCAAACGAATATTTGAGTACACCGTGATCTATCATGAGCATGAAATTTCTACTGAGGTAATGCCTCCATGTCTTCAATGCATGAATAATGTTAGGTAACTTTAGGTCATGAGTCACATAGTTTTTCTCATGCTCATTTAATTTTCATGACTCATATCAAACTACCTAACCTACCTACATCAAGGCTCCACTGAGCCCTTCTTTATAGGCATCTGTACAAATCACAAAATCTTTGTCCAGATCTACAACCTCAACATGGATGCATTAGTGAGTAACTGTGTCAAATTCTTATAGTTTGTTTCACATTCAGTTGTCCATTCAAACTTCTTTCCTTTCTTCTGCAAGGATGTGATAGAATGGCCTATCTTGGCGAAGTTTCTAATGAACCTCCTATAATAGCCTGCCAATCCCATGAACGATCTAATCTCATTCACATTTTTTGATGTTAGCCATTCCATGATGGCCTTGACCTTTTCCAGATCAATTGATATACCCTCCTTAGAGATAATGTGCACCAAACAATGTATCTGTGACTGGAAGAACTCACACTTGTTTAGTTATGCATAAAACTTGTGTTCTCTCAATAGTTGTCGTATTGCAATTAGGTCCTTTTCATGCTCTTCTTCAATATTTAAGTATACTAATATATGATCAACGAAGACAATCACAAAATTTTCCAATTAATGATGCTACACATTGTTCATTAAACACATCAAATTGGCAGGGGGCATTAGTAAGCCCAAAGGGTACCACTAAAAATTCATATTGCCCATATCTTTTCTGGAAAGCAATCGTATGGATGTCTTCTTCTTTGATGCGCACTTGATGATACCTAGACCTCAAATCTGATATCTTGGAGAAGATCGTTGCTCCACTCAACTGGTCAAATAGATCATCAATTTGTGGCAACAGAGATTGATTCTTGGTTATCACTTTGTTTAACTGCCTATAATCAGTACAGAGTATGTGTGTCCCATCCTTTTTCTTCACAAATAATACTAGAGCTCCCCACAGTGATACACTTGGTCGTATGTAACATGTTTTCGAGCATCTCCTTTAACTGTATCTTTAACTCAACCAACTCAAGTTTACTCATTCGATATGGTTCCTTGGACATTGGTGCTGCCCTAGGCACTAATTTTATAAAGAAATCAACTTCACTATGAGGAGTTAGTCCCAAAATATAAGTTGGAAACATGTATTTGTATTTCTGGAACACAAGGCAGCTCTTTACCACTTCAATTTCCTCTTACCCAATGTTTTCATTGGCTTTTCCATCATGGAAAATTTGTACAAAAAATAATATGTAGTTTTTTTGGCAACTACACTTCGCTTGCATGGATGTAATCAACGTCATTGAAGTTGGCTTTTGCTTACCCTACAATGTTTTTCTTTCTCCAACATCATTTGGGCATTCAATTACCTTTTCAAAATAGCCAACTTTAGTTATGAGCATGTACAATAGTCCATTCCCATTAACAATGCACCCAATGACAACAAATTTAAATGTGTTGTTGGTATGTCACTAAGCTCAAATGCACACAATTTCACCCAATAACTAATTTTTGTCTTTGTTCTTATTTCCAACTGAACTAACCATGGTTTTGCATGCAATTCCTTGGCCAATTTTAATTTTTCCATGAGCTCCAAACTAATATAATTGTAATTAGAACTGGGATCAATTAAAATAGAAATAATCTGACTACACAACTTACCTTCCATCTCAATTATGGATGCCTGGTGGTCTACCTGGCAGTTATCCAAAGTTACGTAAATTTTGGACAGACTCTGCGCCACATCCCCCATAGTACGAGCTTATTGGGTGTTGTAAATTTTTCGACTTGCATTTTTTGGGTGTGGGCAATCCCTCTCTTCATGATTTTCCCGATAAGTCTAGCATTTCAATCACTCTTTATTTTCAAACATGTGTTTCTCTCCTTCTGGTTGATGCAAACTACCCTTGGAAACTAGACCAATTTTTTGTTGAGATCGATTTTCATTGGTTGTGTGAATTCATTTCATCTTGTTGACAATTTTCTTGGGTCATTTGTTCTTATCCTTAATGTTGCTCCTTGCTTTCCAATCAATTTTAAATTATAGCCTATTCTTTGCTTGTTCATAGCAGTGTTTTGATTTCTTTATGGCATCATCTAAAGTTTGAGGTTCATAAAACTCAATGCAATATTTAAATGACACAAGAATTCAACTGATAAATCATTAAACTTTTGCCTTCTCCTCCTTGATATATGGCACATATCTCAACAATTCTAGAAATCTAGTAATGTATTCTTCATCTGATAGTTATCTCATTTTTAGCCCATAAAATTCCATTGCCTTGCTATCATAATATCTTTCTGATAAATATTTGTCTTTAAAGAAGCCTCCAAACTCACTCTGTGTCAACCTTTCTTCATTTATAATTTTGAAATTCTTGAAATATTCCCACCATATGTCTGTTTTTCCTTTCAAACTATAGGTGGCCACTTTTGCTTTCATATTTTCATAGTAGTCATGAATTCTAAATAATTTCTTTATGCCAAGAAAGTATGTTCCTACATCTTCATATTTCTTCATCTCTCCATCAAATATGGCTGGTTTTTCCTTCTTAAATTCTTTAGGCAGTAGTCCCTTTCTCTTTTCCTCTAATGATGATGATGAGAATGGTGATGATACCTCCTAGTAGCAGAACTAGAATGTCTACAGAGTGATGCATCTTCTCTCATAGTGTCCTCACATTCCCTTCTGTGACTCTTCCTAGACCTACCACCATCTATTCCATTTGTTTTCTCTTTTGAGCCCAAAGAGTTGTGTTTGCCTCTATAACTAGTCCCCAACTCATGCTGCCTTTTCCTCTACAATTCTTAGAGGCTTTGTAGTATGACTACATTCACCTCAACTTGCCTCTCCTAGGCCCTTATCAACATTTCATTATTTTCTTTGAAGATTTAGATCTTAGCCTTTAAGATTTGCAAGGTATCCATCTAGTCAGGATATTTTTCTCCTCCCCCTTTTCCAATTGATCTCTCTTCTTCATCTACCGTTACTTCTTCATACCCATGCTATGACTGATCAAAATTATATTGTACCATATCTATCCTCATTTCTTTGTCTTTCCATGTCTTTTGTTGCTTATGATGTGTTGTCATTACATGCAATTCTTAGATACATGATAAAGTAAATAAATGACAATACATCATGCCATGAGTTTACTTTTTGCAAAGTTGTTATAATAAGGCCAATTGTAACAACGATCCATGTTAGCGGCATAATATCAATTGATCAACAAATAATTAGCATCAATATACTTTCATGCATCGCAACAATTTATATCTGTCAACACAAATGGTTAGTCATCAATAACAATGAAAACATATTAATTACTAGCCCATGCTACTGCATAAATCACAAAATGAGAATATCATTCATGCATGCCATCAATTAAATACAACTCAAATTTTAACACCTAAATTTTAATATATCTCCCAAGATACAACTATGGGAACAAGATATTTTTTTATTTACTTTTTCAACTTTTCTGTTAGCACCAAGTTTGTACCTTTCCTAAAGGTCCAAAAGTTATGATTACCAATTCATTGTGCAAGGGGTAATGTAATGGCCTATGATTTTTTTCGGAAATGAAAAATAATCTTAGGAACATTTCTAAATAGTTATTTCACCTAATCCTAAGTGTTCCCTATGTTTTTGCAGCAAAATCAACCTATCAGAAGTCTACAAGTGGCTCTACGAAAATATTTTGTAGCGCTCATAGCAAGTTTAAAATTATGAGTTTCCAAACTATTTTTCAAGGACATTTACCCTTATTAAAATTTTATATGAGATGAGGAAGAGTTTTCAAGCCTAAAAGAGAGATTTTAAATTAAACCCCTAAAATGATAGTTTGCCCTAAATGACAGTTTCCAACATGTTTCCTGTTTTAGTCACTATGTTCAAACACATTTCAAATAAGTGGTGATGAATTTTAAAAAACCAATAGAGGTTTTGTTTTGGAATGATATTATTTACCAGAACCTCCTTTAGTTTTGTAACATGTGTCATGGTTTTGAAATTATAGAGGAATATTTGAGGCTTATTTTTCCAGATTTTGTAATTCAGTTATTTTCCTGTTTTATTCATTATTTTCAAATGCAGTTTCCAAACATATGGAGATGAATTTATAAAAAATAAAAGAGGTTTTTTTTGGTAGCATAACAATTTAAAAAAAAAAAAAAATTCTCATTTTTTACCTAGCTACCATGGTTTAAAGGATATGAAGGAATATTTGCAACCTACTTTTCACAATTTAATTATTTCTTGTTTTAGCCATCCACTTTGGGTGTAGTTTTCGAGAATATGAAGATGAATTTTCCAAATGTGAAATAGGTTTTTGTGAGGAATGAGAGGACTTTTAAAAAAATATTTATATTTTTACAAATATGTCATGTTTTGGGAGATATGAATGCATCTTGGAAGCCTATTTTTCAAAAATTTGCCAGATTTTTCAAAATTCTATTTCCTATAAAAATGTCAAGTCAACAGCTGAAGGCCACCTCATCAAATTTGACTTGGGGATCAGACTAAAGATGGGTGAATAGGTTTTTAAAATCCATTTTTTTGTGTCTTCATGCTTACTGTAATTAATATTTCCCCAAACATTGTGGATCTTAGATTTATGTATTTTTCCTATATACTGAATGAAAAAGAAGGAAGAGAGGTTGTACTTTGAAACAAAGTAATATTTGTTGTGTGTGTGATCAAATTATTCATATTTTCAAGTTCCAAGAGGACTAGGATATTATGTTCTTAATACAAAGATTCTTGTGATGGTATGCTCAATCAGTTTTCTTCCGTGATAGTTTCCTTTCTATTTGATATCGTTTATATGTTATCTTCTGGTCTTTAAATGAGATTATGTGATTGAATTTATTAGTTTAATACTCTGGTTCATATGATTTAGACATATGCACTATTTCTCGTAAAGCTTGGGGGATTCAGGTTTCATTCCCTGCTATAGTGGATTTTTTTCTCCTTCTACTACCATTCAGAAGATGTTTGATATGTCTACAATTTTTCGTCTATCCTGCATCTGTTCCTCTTGATTCATACAGTCAATATCTTGGTAGCCACATCTAAAACTTTATTTTTTGAACTCATTTCCCAATGGATTAATTGCTTCATCCCAACCACCACACTTAAAATCCAAAAACCCTACTGAAGATCTAGTCATTATTTGAAGACACAACTAGTTGCTAAGCTTAGTGATTAGGTTGTCAGAGAGATCCCTCTCTGGATTGAAGGGGCTAGCCTTCAATCTACAAGCTTGGTTTGAAAAGGTTACCTTAGGGAGTTTTCTGTTACAACCAAGAAAAATTGTTGAGAGATAACATTTTCCAGAATTTCAAATTAACATCATTGCATTCGTCTCATAGAGACGATTCCAATGATATAAATTTCATCTCAATATGACTTTTTGATCAAAATTTATGGCCCTTTAAAGATAGACCATAACCACCTTGTCATATCATCATGACCTCCATGTGGTAACCCCATATAGTCCCATGTGGCAGGTGATGAGTCCATACCCCATTTTGGCGAAACCACGTGGCACCTGATGCATGGCCACCATAAACAAGTACATGTGGCAGGTATGAATCCCAAGGGAAGTCGGGGTCAACCCTTTCCCATCAGTGACACAATTATAATTTGAAAAGTTAGGGCCCAACCCCTAACCTTCGACCTAGGTGAGGGTTGGCCCAATATCCCCAATGTTGTATTGTGTTGGGTCAGGGTTGACCTGACTCCCGACTGGCCGACTTCCTAACTCCCCGACCCCTCCGACCTCCCAACCTGCGAGTAGCAGAGAGCCAGGTCAAACCGCTTTGGGTCGGGGCAATAACTCACCAAAGGTCCGATCATTTTCCCGACCACCTGACCTTTGTCTTGGCCGACCTGCTATACAAAAATTCAATTTTAACTTAATTTTTTAGCAATTTCTAACACTTCAACACAACTATCATTTTTCTAACTTAGCTGGATTTTTAAGCATTACTTCGAACACCTAATGACCATTAAAATCATAAGAAATTTATGCACAAAATTGAGAAAAAAATAGTCATAAGAATAATAACAAATCAACAACATAAGTGTATTTCTTCCAAAAATACAGGGAGTTGTAGTAGCTTATTAACAAAGCAGAAAACTTGCTCTCTTTGGCTCAACAACCCTATCAATTGAGAAATTAAGTAACTAGACTCATCAGCTCATGCATGCTTAATTAAATTACAAAATTCAACTAGAAGAGATGACATCAAGACTCCCTTTAATCATGAATGTACCAATTTGCATGCAACAAGTCTGCCATAACTTATATAGCACTTTAAACATGCAAGAAATACGAGATTACCAATCATTCCACGATGTCCATTGACCCTACTAAGTAATCACTTTTACTAGTGCAACCCAACACCATCATAATGAAATAATCCCCGCATATATGATGCATTGTAAGACCATGAATCTCATGAAATTACTCATTCACAGCCTCATGTAGCTTGCAATTGACAATTTTACACACAATAAATTGTTGATGGTGCTGGACCCGCCAACATGTCAGGGGATCTGCCCAGCAAGAAGTCGCAATTAGACCTCAGACCATTTGGTGTAGGATTCCTCACAGTGGGTCGTATGGTATCTCCTTGACTGTGGTTTCGCACAGAGGAAAGTAAGATTCCCTGTTGGTAGCAAGGGTGTGACAACAACAACGAGTCAAGGAAGGTGCATGAACAGTTCTAACACATGGAAAGCACGGTGAGTGCACCCCTTGGAAACCTATAATAGTACACGACTTGGAAGGGAACGCACGAGCGAAGATGCATCACCAATTGGAAAGCAAGTTAGCGAGAAATCCAAAGTGATGTTTAAACCAATCAGCACATTTCAGTAAGATTCATACATACTTATACAAAATAGTCCATATATGCATGCGTTAATATCATTTAGAGTAAACAAGATAGCTGGAATACAATATGACATATGCATGAAATGTGTTGGCTATGTTATATTAAGAAGTGTAAGTTCTAGTCATACAATACATCCATGTCCAACCACTATCTCTGATAGCGGAACGTTACAGCCACAACTACCTGCTCCTCCAAAGAGATATACTAGCTGTACATAGTGGAGAAGCCAAGGCTCGTTACAATATTGTCCAAGATTTCTCTAAGATACTCCTATTGGAAGCATGGCTAACCAAAATCCTATACAAGCTTTTGGTGATGGTGTCCGTGTGCTCAATGGTGACATCATACTGAAAGCAAACTCTTGCCTCCGTTGCATCTGGGTACACTGATATGGTTCCTTTGTCTAACTCATTTGATAGCATGTGCATCATTGTCTTGAGTGTGGCTAGACCAACAACATCCTAATGCATAGTGTCTATGATGATCTCCAAGTGTGTGTTGGTGACCATGCACATTAACTTGTCAAAGTACATGTTTAGCTCCAGTCAGACTTATTTCTTGTCTTCGCCTCGGTGAGTGTGCCAAATGGGTGGGATCACATGCGTGTGCAAAATGACATGCATGCTCCTGAATTCCCTTGCATGTGATCAACAACACTTCTCACCTTGTCTACTTTGTGCCAGCTACTAGGATGGATCTATAACTTATACAGGCGCAGTTTCATCTGTCTCTGCATGTTGTGCCCCTTGTTGTACCTATTCTTGTTGCAACTCATTCTCTCATTTGTGCAACTCCTGTTCTTCCTTAATTTCTTACTTCATCACATGCAACTCCTTCTCTATTTCTCTCTCTTCCTTTTGCATGATATTCGTGTTGCATCATCACCTCATAGCCCCGGTCTCCAAAGTTGCTTTCTTCACAAGTGGATCTGCTTGAGCTTGCAACTTTGTTCCACCTTTGTGTTGTCAACAACCTTCCTCTTGCATTCGTTGTGTGCAGGTGTGTTGCCTTCTGGTGCTATTGATGGTGGTGCTTATTGTGATGTTGTTGCCACTTCATCTTGAATTGTCCATGAAAAACTTGATGTATTCATAGATATGGACACTTGGTTGGCTGCATCCCCAAGTGTGCTCTAGACAGTGTCTTCAACTCTGCTCTCCTGGAAGCCATTGTATATGAGCTGCTGAGAGGTAGATGAACACTTGTGATACCTAGAGACATAGCAACACTCATGAAGAGCAATCTATCAGTCAAAAACCAAAACAAACTTGAGGACTGACTTGCAACATACCTATGTGATTGATTGTGAAGGTTACACAATTTCCACTGAGAGGTCGGGAGACTGACTGCCACAACTATGCAAGGCGTAGTCCGGGCTATTGGGAGGCTGACTGACTACTAGAACTGCATAATGCACAGTCCAGCCTAGCCTATTGAGGAGTGAAACTACGCAATGCGCAATTTCAGTCAGTAGTGGCATGCAACCAGCAAACTGCAATGCGCAATTTCTGGGGCCAGCAGGACACTGCCTCCAAGAATTGTGTAATGCAAGCCTGGAGGTCAGTGTTGGGCTAGACTTGTGCAATTTCTAGAGGGAAGGCAAAGCTTTTGCTTCCAGAAATGCACAATGCTAGCCAGGGAAGGCACGGTCCGGGCCAAGGCAACCCAGACCAGCCGACGGGCGACTGAAAACATGAGAAGTTTGAATGTATGATGAGATGAGTGCAAACAAGAGTGAATGATCATACACAAAAACAAAATGTGCAGGATTCAGAAAACGGGAAAACATGCATGTGTGTGAAGCGAGTCACCGCAAAGGTGATCATCCGTGCAAAAACAATGTCATGCATGCAACAACAGTGAGATGCGAACGAAAACTGAACGGTGCTTCTACAAGATAACATACATCAAAACAAAAGTAAGTGCTCACTAAAATCAAGCAGATAGAAATGTCATGCAAGACATGAAAAATGAGCTTATCCCGAAACAGCTGAGTTGAATGTGTCGATGACTCCTAGATGCAATGTGGGGTGTTAGAGCTGCAAGATCGATCTGAGGAATGAACTCTATAGCGTCTGGTTGATGAGTTTTGATAAAATCGAGGTTGTGATGCGCATGCCACAAATCTAGGAAAAGCGACCCTTGGCAGGAGGTTTCTAAAATGATCCTTGCATGCAACCTCCAGCTGCTAAAAGTAGATCCCTGAATCAAGGGATGCCTTTGCATGTTGCCTTGGGAGAAGCAGTCCATGCATGCAAATCAATTTTTCTCGGTCCTGGAGGGAGCCAGTCAACCTGAAGGCACATGCATCAGTCTGCGAGCCTAGGATGAAAATCTGCGTAGTTTCTAGGCTGAGCAGAAATGGTTGTCCTAGAGGGATTGTGGAATTTCTAGGAGGAACAGGTGACTATCTCCCAAGATTGCACAATTTCTTGGCTGAGCAGCTGTCCTAGGTTAGACCTCACAATTTTCTCAAGGAAGCCTGTCTGACTATATTGTGCAATTTTTTAGCCCAGCAGGCTGCCCTAGGTGGATTTGCACAATTTTTGCTAGCTATTAGGCTAGTTGTCCCAAAGGGATTACGCAATTTCTAGGAGAAATAGGTGATTGCTGCCTAGAATTGTGCAATTTCTGGGCTGAGCAGCTGTCTTGGGATGAATTGCACAATATTTTAGAGGAAGAATGTCAGGAATAATTGTGCAATCTGGAGCCCAGCTGGGTTTGCGCAATTTCTAGAAGGAAGGATTGTTCCCCTCTAGAATTGTGCAATTCCCATAGGGAGTTGCTCAACTGGCAATTGACACTAAGTCTGGAAAACAGCCTGTGAAGGGGGTGGAACAAACTTGCATGCACAGGTTGACAAGACTCTATGAAACAGATGAAGCTGATGTGCTTGACAGTGCAAGACATGTTGCTGAGGATGGTCAGTAGGGAGGCTCCAAAACGAAGCTAAGGAAAAATTTTGGAGGTGATCCGGGTCCATGTGTGACAAAGGACCCTTCCAAGATCTTTTACTTTCGTGATGTGTTAAATTGCATTTTTAAAAGAATATAAATGAATACATCTACATGCTGTAAAGAAGAGGATCATGACATTCATCAACAAATGAAAACATAAGTCATTGATAATGGAGTTCATCCAAGAGGGACTACATCTCTAGGCCCCAGCGTTAAGATGGTGTAGGCCATTGCATTAAGTGTTATCAATAGTGATGATGTACATAATAGGTGATGTCACTATCATACAAGGAAAATGCCCTAACGTAGGAGTGGCTCCAAGAGATGTTTCGCCGTAGGAACTCTCAATCAAAAAGAACTCCTATCAGTATGACATTAACTCATGCATGATGAGCATCCTGCCAACATGGCATAAAAGGGATCTCAATGCAAACATACATGGAAACACATGCGTATCCCATCAACATAACGACAAAGGGATCTCAAACGAAACATGACGAATCATGACAACAAGTACATCCCACAAATGATTCTGCATCACATTAAGCAAGAATCATGAAACAAGTAAGAAAACAAGATCCCACATCAATCATCAAATAGGGATCTGTAAAACACAATGCATAGCAAAAGAAGTACAAGAACGCACTACATATACATCACATCCTGAGGCCATTTGAAGAAGAGGATGTCAAACTGCTGAAGTTGGTCGTACCATCAATCTCATTGAAAGCTACTCACACATGGATGCTGGTGGGCCCCAGTATTGCAGCAATAATACTGCAACTCCTAGGACTCCCTTCTTTAATTTTATCAACCCGGTAGTTCGTAACAAACTTGGAAGCGACGGTGTTGTATGCACAAGTACTAGCTCTTGCCGCAGCTGTCACTTGGTCAGCGGGCACAAGTCCTGTTACACAGTAAAATGTCACTGTCATCATGTCAGTCTCCCTACTGTGTTATAGGGTCACATTCACCTTGCCTGTGCTCTCTGAAATGGCTAAAAAACCCTCTTTGCCTAAGTTAATTGCATCATCGCGTCTGTTTATTAAATAATCGCGCTGACCGGCGGAGGATAACGTAATTGCTGCGCTGCCAGCGCGGAAGCACACGTGTTTTCCGCACTGGTCCGATTTCACGGACAGCGCGCCCTCCGCTTGTATCACTGTGCGCTGACCAGACCTCTTCTACAGTTGATTTGCGATGCCAGCGCGCCAGACCAGTTTTGCACTCGCGCTGATCTTGTTTAGGCGAGTTTGTTCTAACAGCCAGCCTTCCAGATGACTCCAAACTTGGCTGTTAGTATTGTAGAGGTCGCCATCCTTTCTCTGGCATGTCTGTTCGACTGATCATCCACTTCTCATGGGGGAAAGCTCATCCTTTACCTATTCATGGAGACTCCTTCTCCTTTATAAGCCTTCTCCATTGCCCATGAGCAGCTAGTTTGGAACATATAGACTTTGATAGAGGAATTCTTAGTGCATTAGTGCTGCTCTTTGTAGGCATTTGGTGTGTTGTGTGAGGATTGCTTTTGAGCTTGAGGAAGGTTATGAGCTTGTTGCCTTGTATGTGAGAGGGAGACCTCTTTGACTTGGGAGTTTTGATTCAAAGGTGAATGCTTGGAAGACATGCTGGTTGGACCCTCTAGAGAAGGACACAGCATCAGGACTTCGGTTATACCTTAATCTACTTTCTGATTAATAAAGATAGATGACTACTCTTATGGCTCCATTTCCATTTGTCCTATGAATGATTAATGTAAATTGTATCCTTCCTGACTGATACATAGTTGTTTTTAGTAGATTTTACGCTTGTGTTTGCTCTCTCTTTGCTTGTGCAGGTGTCCGTCCGCGAAGATAGTGGAGGACTGTGATCAGCTGGAGCGAAGAAGCAGGAGGATCATCTCTTCGACAAACATAGCGTTGGAATCCAAGTAGGTTCCTTTTACCCACTTGTTAATTACAACTAGGAACTTGCGGTGTAGCATTGTTTGATTGTTGCTAGACCCCCTTTGGGCTAGTAGGGATCGCCTCTATCCGTAGAGGGGATTTACCTCTCCAACAATTTGGCGACTCCCCTGGGGAGCTTGCTTGTCTCTTTGTATTTCACCCTTGTTTTTTATTTAATTATTGCCTCTTTGTCAAAGTTTGGGGATTGATGTGTTTTTGATTTGTTTCCTAGTTTATCCTGGGAACTGCTTTAATTGCCTTGAAAGCCTGTTGCCTTGGTTTGGGGGTTTTTGGTTCGACTTTATTTGTTTTTTAGCCTCAACGCTTTTTATTTTAAAACAGCTGCGCTGACATCGCACAGTGTCTTCTTTGTCGTTTCTGTCATCCCGTGCATACATTTAACAGTCGTGTTGACCTGGTTTTCAGGCTAGCGCCCTTTATCCATGTCCTTCCGCGCTGACAGCGCAAAGTTGCTACAGACCTTTTTCTGTCATCGCTTTGTTGCTGAGGGGTCACCCGCGCTGATCCTGTAAAACTCTTTTTTGTCCAAATTGACCCCCTAAACCTCTTGTTTTGGCTGTCCCGTGCTTTTTCCACTTGGTTTTTTGGCTTGTTAATTTTGTTTAAGCTGTAACTCGCTTGTTTGCGAGGCCTCGTTCCGTGAGGGTTCGTTTATTGCTTGGTTTCAGTTTTTGCAAAGCCTTCCTTTTTGCTTTTGTTGCTTGGTTTGCATTTTATCTTGACTTTTACGATTACTGAAGTGTGTCGGATCGTCGTTTGTCTGGTTGTGGACTCTCATCCTTCGGGTGTTTGCTGTTCTCCATTGATTTCACACTCAAACCCTAGGGCATCTAGTGGCCGTGTGTGTCTAGCCTCCCGTTCGGGATCTTGTGTTCTTGGTTGACCAGCCAACTTCGTTTTGTTTTCACGTTTTGTTTGGTGATTATTGAAAGTGATTGATTGTGTTCCAAGCGATTTGCTTTCCTCCTTTGAATTCCTCGGTGTCTTGTTGAGCTTAGATTACATAGCTCATAAGCCTTTGTTTTCCTTTGATTTGGGAAACTGGTTTTTTAGTGACTTGGGAATTGTCTTGTGTATGCATTAAGTGATTTTAGTCTTTCACTTAGTGTTGCTATCTCTCTAATTCATTTTAAAAGCACTTTTATGTCATTGAAAAATAAAGCAAACTAGTGTCTTTTGCATTTAATAGTTGAAAGGAAAAGAGCATTTCGTTATTTTGTGCTTTCAAAAGAAAAGCGTCGTTTCCTTGCCGCTAGTTGCATTAGATTGCGTGATTGCTTGAATTCGTTTTGTTTGAAAGATCCTTAACTTTCTTATAGCTAGGATTCATCGAATAAAATGATGATCTTTGGCATATAGTTGCATTTAGGTGTTTTTGAGAGATCATACGGTAGGACCTGAAACTCAAACCTAATTCAAGATCAACCGTAAAATAAACCAAATTTATCTAAAAACACATTGGAACTTAACATGAATATCTAGAGGTCTAGGCTAGAGACGTGTTCTGGCGTCTTTAAACCTAGTAGCTTAACGTTGAGTGGTTGGGTGATTCCTCCACGGTGAAACGATAAGTTCTAGTACGGATTGGGCTCCCACGTACCGTTGCGTATATATGGGGAGACTCCATTAGGCTTGCATCCTTTATCCATAGGAAGCCGAGTCTGCCGCCTTGTGAACCGTAACGCACCGAACAAGCATTCGGGAAGATGACTCATAGTAAAGTCCTTGGTTCTCCATAAGATTGCCAAGGTGTATAAGCGTCTTAACGGGTTGCTTGGTAAACCATTTTGCTTAGAATTCCAGAGCAGGTCACTTTTGATCCTTTTCGGACTCCCTAAAAGAAAAGGTGTAAGTGAGCGTCTTGTCACTTCGTGCTCATTAAATATTCGAAGGAGATAGAGTCATCTTTTCGTCCTTTTCTCGACTCTCGAAACATGGAAAGGTCAAGTTCAGTTCCTGTGTCTTAAAAATTGATTTGGCCTCGATAACATTACCTGGTTAGATCTTGTGTGCGATAGCTTGAGTAGGTTTCTGTTTGCTATGGCAACTTTTCCAGGGTTCACCAACCCAAGTTCCCCTCCTGACGGGAATCCTAGTCATTTCCCTCCTCTTGGGAATGTTGGTGCTCCTTACATGGCGACGCTATCCCTTCCAGGGTTAACTGTCGGGTTGCCTGTTTGATTGTTTTCAACCTCTTTGGTCCCTACCGTGTCAGCTGATACTCCATCAGTCCCTCCACCTGCTCAACATCATGTTGAACCTAAGATGGACCTCTCTCCTTCGACGCCTACTTCTACGTCTCCTTCTTGTACTTCGCCTGGTGAAAGTTTCGATTCAAATAACCAGGTCACTAAGAAGAAGAAGAAGAAGAACAAAAAGAAGAAGTCTCCCAAGGGAGAGGCTACAAGTACAACTATTCCCGTAAGTACACCTGAATTCGGGCCCCCTTCCGCTCCCCCGCGGAAGGTTAAGTTTCCTTGTCGATTATGCAAGGAGGACCATCTTCTTCGTGATTGTCCTGGTATCCCCAGGGTCTTAGAAGTATGGTCTCATGATGCGGCCTGCCCCTCATCGTCCACTGAAGCTCACAGCGATGTTACCTTATCAGTTGGGAATGGCAAGGGAAATGAGAAGATTCGAATCCCCTGCAAACTTTGTGAAGGCAAGCATCCCCTTCACCTTTGTCCACTCATGGATAAAGCCTCCATTGTTTTGGAAAGTCTCCCAACCCCCTCACCCCAACTCCCCGTTGGATATCAACGTCTTTCTGCAAATGCAGATCATTTGCCTCCCGACAATGAGATTGGTTCACATTCTCCTCTTGTCCAGACCCCTTTTCCCGAACCTGGCTACACCCAACCTGTTCCAGACCAACCATTGGTCGGAAAGAGTGCCGACCGGAACTCACCTCCTGTGGACCACTCTGTTTCGGAAGAGCAAAATTCCCATGTTCTTCTCATCTCATCGGATTCTCCAGAGCTAGATGATGGCTTTCCCATCCTAGCCTCTCCGAAGAATTACGATTCGATCCCTCTCGAGCAGGGGGGCAACCATATGGTTCCCCCACCAAGTAGTTCAGTCGTTTCCTTCGATTGGAGTTGTTCGACTACCCCTCCCTTTCCATCCCATGTGCCTTTCTGGGTCACCGCCTATGCCTCCCATATGGCGCTGCCTGGCACTGTATTAGATGAAGGAGCATCGGTTAGTCTTATGCCCGTTACTACTTGGCGAGCTTTGGGTTCCCCATCGCTTGTACCTGTCGCACCGAATCTCACCGCTTTTGACGGAGGAACGAGTCAACCATTAGGGATCCTTCCAAAGTTCCCTATCACTTTGGGGGGCAAGACTGTCTATATAGACGTCTTGGTTACCCAAGGCCCTTTAGACTTTAGTCTTCTCCTTGGTCGTGACTATGTGTATGCCATGGGAGCCCTTGTTTCTTCGCTTTTCCGTGTGGTTTGCTTTCCGCACGACGGAAGAATAGTGACGATCGACCAATTATCGTTCGCTCGTCCACAAGCCCCTCCGGCACCATTGTCCTTTCCTCTTGGTTCTCATCCACTAGTTGTGTCTGTCTCACCCCAGATCCACTACGTGGCTACCTCTCCCATGCCTGTACCCAGCAATGCCGCCATCGTGCATAGTGTCTTGGGGGCATTGGGTCCTGACTTCCGAGACATTGACCTCCCATCGGGAGTGCCACTCT
>APFE031673348.1:4833-50050 GCA_000404065.3 Pinus taeda | reverse complement strand
AAAATCACTTGAGTGGGTAGATACATCAGTTAGCATTACTTGGAGGATGAATGAATCGGTTTTCGTAATTTTAGAGGCAAGTTGTTCCATTGCCTATTTTGTAGTTCCTAGTTCAGATGTTGTTGAAATAGCTCCTTGACCCATGGATTCGACCCTTGATGGCTAGCATAGGTGGTTTGATGCCTATATCTTGTACTTTCTTGGTCATTTGTCAAGGTTTGACTCTTGTGGATGCATTGAGCACTACTGTAAATCACTTCTGCAGTTCGGCAAGAAAATGAACCAGGGTTTTTCAACATTTTGTGGGATTCTTGTGGTAATGTGAATTAGCATTTTTTTCTCCTCTGTTATTTAGTTTATCTTATGTTTATATGTGCCATCAAATCTCTTTTTCTGCATAACTAAATGAATCAAGATTAAAGGGTGGAATCCATTGATGTTCGATGCTCTGCCTTGCGGTTTGATTCAGTTCTAAATGTTTTCTACTATTTGGAGAGGACTCATGAATCTTACATTCCCTCTCCAACTCCTCACCAGTCTCTAGACCGAACATCACATTCATTTCAAAGTGCTAAAACACTTGCCTACCTCGCCCCAGAGAAACCTCTGCAAATCTGAGTTGATTTCCTAGACCCAAAGCTGCCTTCCTCATCTGATCCAGTAACCAACCATTAAAATCAATCAAAATCCTCTGAGCATACACCTAGCCTAAAATTATTATTTATACTAGTAATCTCAAGCCTTACTTGCCATATTTTCTTTGAAATTGACAAGGAGAGAGCCATTTCCCGACCTGGTAGGGCTAGCTACCAGGTTAAGCGTGGTTTCATGTTACCCTAGACTTGCAGCTTGAGGTAGATTTAGGCTATAACAAGCAACATATTGCGATCATAATGGTGGATCATTTCATGCAACATTTTCTCCAAGAAGAAGATCATTCCTTTCTCTTCATTTTGTTGGTTTTATTTTGTATTTCACTAGTGATTTTTCCTTTTGTGGACATTTTTACTGACTAAAATTATGTCCTCGGGCTTGCACGATTCCTCTTCATCGGGATTGCACAAAACTAATTTCTACTTAACCAATTTTATGCTTTCCCAAGTCCCTATTTCATTGTGTTGTTTCCTTAGGAATTAGCCCCTATTAATTAGGGAAATTCCTTAATTGGAATTGTGCAATTCTCATAGGCCTTCCTTTGACTATATGCACCACCTGTACAATTGGTATGATTATACAATTGATAGTAAACTGTCCCTAAACTATAATCACAACTGGGTAACTCTCAAATCTCACATGCATGAGCTATTTATGAGTCAATCATTGGTTTATTGGTTGATTGTTGTAGGCAACACCACACTCCTAAACCTCCCACTAGTTCCTCCAACAGTTGGAACTAGTTTAACTGACTTTAACTCAGTTACACTGAATTAATAAATTACAACTAAACTAAACTCAACGAGGGCTCCTATAATGTAGGAGACACCCTACACGACCGTCAACTTGAATTAACTAAGCTAACTAAGTCAAATTCACTTAGTTAACTAATACAAGTTGTCATGAGATGTGGAATTACAATTTTATTCCCAATTTTATTCAAGAAGAACATTAAATTAGAATTTTCTTGTTGCATTTTCAACATGGAAGGGTTTTAAAGAACAAGTAAATTTTAGAATTATATGTTTTATAATGACTAAACTGTTAATTTCTCTGTCATCCACCATGGTTTGTTTGGCTTCAATGAATTCTTAATTGCTACTTTAAGTTGGGTAAACCCTCATTCTCCATTGTCATCCACTTTTTATTTTTTAATTTTTTTCATGTCATAACCACAGGTTATGAATTCTCCTACCCACAATTAGTGAAAGTGAGACTCAAAAAAGGACTCAACGTAATGATGCTTTTTCCCCATCTCGATCCTAAACCACTCTCAAATTAACAACTACCATAGGATATATTTGATAAATATTTGAAGGTTACGCATGTACAATACGTGTTCATGAAGAACGCTTAAGGATAGCCAACACGAACAACTTTTGGAATTACATGTAGTTTGAGTTAGTTAGTTGTCTGCTTACAATTATTCATTTAAAGAAGCACAAAACATACATTCACATGAGGATTTAATGTTATGATTAGGATCAAATTAAACATGATACTTCTTTTCTTGTGACACTTAGAGGGGAAAATGATATGCATGTGATTTGAATGTGTAATGTGATCTTTTTGTAATTAATATTTCAAATCTGAATTTCGCAGTAATATGTAATTATCATAGAATAATTAATGGATGGTTTTGCTTATTTTCTTAAATATCATCTTGCATCAATCATTATTTGGCCAAGAAAGGAATTATACCAACACTATGAGAACGTCAAACACGAATAGCATTTATGGAAATGGGATGATCACAATTGGAAGCTAAATTTGAATCCTTCATTGATTTTACAACAAATAGATCCCATTTAGATGTTCCCAGGCTTTCCATCACAACACAACATGATGTGACTCTAGGGATCCAACATGATGCACAAATAAATTGAGAGTAACCTCTTCTCTGCACACAAAATTTTATTTTGGTGATAGAAATTGCTACTTGGTGCAAACAAATGAATTGATGTGTATAAATAATTATGACGAGTCTTTTTCATTGTGTGAAGGCGTGGAGAAAACTCAACACTATGGAATCTCTTCTCACTCTGCATAGTTGTGCGGAGGTGGATTTCATTGTGTGGAGTGTGGAGGTACAGAGGAAGCATGTGCAGAGATGAAAATAATGATAGATTGGAGAAATGATTACAAAAGTGTGAAAATGTCTTTCATTGTGTTACTTCTACACTCAACACAAACTTAATCAATTAATTAACACTAGAGGCAGATAATATGTTGCATTTCAGCTATTAACAATATTCATTATTAAATTAAAACTCTTGAAACCATATTACAAAATAGACATGCTTATTGATGAAATAACTAACATATACAAGATTGTATGAATCTATTCTGTTATAATAGTTCCAATAACTAATTACAAGGGATAACTTCTCATATCAACTTTTACTTGAGAATATTTAAATCTCCTTTTTCTTTTATTATATATGCTTCAATCATTCTTTACAAATTATGAGTAAATAATGTTTTTAATTTTATTTTAGTTAGATTTTGACCAAAAAAAACACTCATTACTCATGTACTTAATCATATTGAAATTTATTATTCATTATATATTTTCTAACTTATACGATATAAACTTATTTATTCTAAACAACAAAACATTTTATGAAAAAAAAATATTCTTATCATTGCAAATAAATATAACAATTGCGATATACATAAATTAAAATACCATACATATAAATAATCACACAATGTTTGTCTAAATAAAAGTCATCTATGTAAAGTAAAACTAAATATTATTATTATTATTATTATTATTAAGTGTCATTTAAAGATTATAGGATTCCCTTAGGGATGTAACTTGTTTGCCAGCAAACACACTACTAAGGTGTGTGTGCCGCTGTGCAGGTCATGGGTTCAAAAACCTCGACTTACTTGTGCCTCGTGCTTGGGTGTCCTGCTGTTCCACTTAGAGGTTATAGTGGCAATAGTCCGGGATTGAAAATGTGTCACAAGAGTATGAGAGCCAACCTCATGTCAGGCAAGTGTGAGAGCCAGTGAGTTATCGATTCTACCATCCATTAAAAAAAATCAGGTTGTGGAATTTTTATTGGGAATTGATTTTTTTTTTATCAAATATTGTTTCTTGTTGTTTAAAGTGACTTTTTGAGTCGCCACTATGGATTAAGCACCAAAAACTAATGTAATTAGATTAGTTCATAAAGTCTTAGCCTAACTTGTCCACGAAATGGCTCGAAAAAAATCTCGGTGTGGAATTTTTATTGGGAATTGATTTTTTTTATCAAATATTGTTTCTTGTTGTTTAAAGTGACTTTTTGAGTCTTGACTATGGATTAAGCACCAAAACCTAATGTACTTAGATTATTTCATAAAGTCTTAGTCTAACTTGTCCATGAAATGGCCTAAAAAAATGAGGTTGTGGAATTTTTATTGGGAATTGATTTTTTTATTATCAAATATTGTTTCTTGTTGTTTAAAGTGAATTTTTGAGTCTTGACTATGGATTAAGCACCAACAACTAATGTGATTAGATTAGTTCATAAAATCTTAGTCTAATTTGTCCACGAAATGACCTTTTTCACTACCATTTTTCTCGTTAATTTTTAAAAACTTGAGTTTAAATTGTTTAATCTACATAATGGTCTTTTTCTCGTTAATTTTAATCAAAACCTAAGCGAGATTTTCAAAAACTTGAGTTTAAATTGTTTAATTTGATTAATGGCCCTTTTTCACGACCATTTTTCTTGTTAATTTTAACCAAAATCTCATAGAGGTTTTTACAAACTTGAGTTTAAATTGTTTAATCTGCATAGCCTTTTTCATGACCATTTTTCTTGTAATTTTAATCAAAATTTGACAGAGAATTTTATAAACTTGAGTTTAAATTGTTTAATACTTGAGTTTAAATTTTTTAATGTACATAATTCGAGTGCACCAATGGTTTTTTATGGTGCTTAATATATTTATGCATTCAAAATGTTGAAATTGTACTGTCAGATTTTGGTGAATTCTAGTGAAAAATGCTATTTATTCTATAAATTAAACTAGTCTGTTCATAACTCAAATTTATGCTGCTAGCAAATTCTTTCTAAATTTTAAGTAAATTAAACCAAAAACCTTTATTTATATGAAACACAACTATTATAATTTATTTAATGATTATATTTCAAGGCAAAACCATGTATAATCACACAACGATAACAATGTTGGGAAAGGCAGCGACACTTTTTAGGGCTAACAAACAGATACATTAATTTATTTCATATTAAACTACTTAGGGCTATAACATCACAACAGAGTTACATATCTTAAATATCCAAATACAAGGGTTTATGATAAGACTTTAATACCAACACATTCTCATCGCCTGTATGGGCGGAAGACGGAATGTTACATTGTGAAAAAACGACTTTAGTTAATCTCCACATACTAAGGCTGCAAGCGAGACAGAAAATCCACGACAATATACTAAGGCTGCAAGCGAGACAGAAAATCTACGAGTACAATCTAAGGTTTATCGTTCTCATGATTTTCAATCACAGCGGCTCCATCCTTTCGACTTTCCTTTCGACTTTCTCCTCCAGCAGAGGCGATTTCATGAGCTTGAAGAGCAGGCACAGGGACATCAACGGAGAGGAGACCATCCAGCCCGGTTCTCACAGAGTGGCCCAACTGTAGAGCCAAGCAAAAGCACAAAACCAAAAGCAACACGTTCGACGTTCTCATCTTTCTCAAACCGAGATACACTCAACCGTGTATAATATTCACTCCAATTCGGTAATCCTACAAAGGCAGCAGAAAATGGGTAGGCTGAGATCTCCTTTACAGACGAAGCCTCAGATCCCTTTATAGGCTGGAGTCACGGGCTATCCCTCGCAATACGTTAAGTTTGTTTGGCATGGTTATAGGCTGGAGTCACGGGCTATCCCTCACAATACGTTAAGTTTCTTTGGCATGGTATACATTCTTGAGTGTGAAGATTCCTTACATCTCACATCAATGGATAAGTTAGTTATCCTTTTGGAATTTAACTTTGTATATCTGTAATATGTTAAGTTTTTTTTGGCATGGTATACATTTTGACTGTGAATATTCCTTACATCTCCAAATACTAAGGCTGCAAGCGAGACATAAGTTAGCTATCTTTTTCAAATTTAACTTTTCACATATGTAATATGTTAAGTTTCTTTGGCCTAGTATACATTTTGAGTGCAAAGATTCCTTACTGTTCACATCAATGCATAAGTTAAGTATCTTTTTCGAATTTAACTTTGTACATCTGTAATACTTTAAGTTTCTTTGGCATGGTATACATTTTGAGTGTGAAGATTCCTTACATCTCACATCAATGCATAAGTTAACTATCTTTTTTGAATTTAACTCTGTACATCTGTATTATTGCACTTTCACTGCATAATGAAAAATACTCTCATACACTCGAAGGGGATTTTGAAAATAGCGTCCCCAAAAGAAAATACAAGGTGGATGATAGATTGTTTGAAAAAAATGTGATTTTACATATACTTTGTTAGTGGTTATTATATTTATGCTCTAAGGCATTACCCTCTGAAAAGCACTCTCCTATCTACCTTCATGTCTAAGGCATTACCCTCTGAAAAGCACTCTCCTATCTACCTTCATGTCATCATCTATGCCATTTAATAATTTGTTAGACAATTAAGTTATCATTATCCATTGATTTGAATGGAATGACGATTCCCAACCACTTTCCGAACTGCATAAGATTGTGGCAGATGCATAGCATGGTTTGTGCGGCAACATTAGCCTCATTTCCACATACTGAGGTTGTTCAGGTATGCTACAGCCATTGACGCGGCCAAAGGTAAAGCAGTGTACAATTGCAACACTAGCAGAAGAGTTGGAGTGCTAGGATTGTTTGGGTAGTTGGTTGCAAGTAGGGTGTAGAGCTCACAATGTTGTCCACATGGGTTTTGCAATGCCACCACATGGATTTTACAAGTTAGCATCTCTTCACTGAGAGGGAAGACTATTGGACTATATTTCGTAGCTCAGTGGTGTCATCCCTGTCAGAAATTCACTCCAATATTGATATTTGTTTATAACAATTTGAAAGAATCTCTAAAAGTTGATGAGGGTTTTGAGATTATATTCATTTCCAGTGACAGAGATGAAGCAACGTTTTGTTCATAATATGAATCCATGCCACGGCTTGCTCTGCCTTTTGGGGATGAAAAGATTAAAGAGTTGTCATGCTATTCTGACATTAGGGGCATTCCATCACTTTTCGTAGTGGGACCTGATGGAAAAACTGTAAGAGTGAAGGAAGGAATTTGATCAACTTGCATTGGGAGAGGGCTTATCCTTCTAGAGTAGGTCATCTAGATGAAGTTCAGAAGGAAATATACGATGGGAGAGGGCTTGCCCTTTTACAGTAGGTCATCTAGCTGAACTTCAGAAGGAAATAGACCAAGAAGCCAAGAGCGGACTTTGAAAGAGTAGTCCCTCCTTCCTTTGATTAGCTTTTGAGTAGATAGGGGATTTTAACTTGGTGATTCTATTGAGCATCTCTATGACAATGAGGATTCTTGTCATAAGAAATGTGAAGCAGATGGCATTTGTGAAATCTTCATTGAACTAGTGAGACAAACATGTTCGTTTCAGGGTAGAAGAGGCTCATTTGAGTATGAACATGTCTCTCAACAAAATGGTATGCAAAAGGATTGTTGCATTGTCATTCCACCTTTTAAAAAATATGATGATGATGCCCATCTTCACACAGTAAATCCAGATGTTGTGAATTATTGCAAGGTTAGATGTCAAGCTTGTGGATATTTTTCTCAGCAGCTCATCAATCATTCTAGTTTACATAATACGGTTCATGGGAATATGAGGAGTGTCAAATTTGCATAAGATAAGGAAGAGTTTGATATCCAGGATAGGAAATATACTTAGGGGGAATCTGTAGTGGTAGATATGTGTAACATGCAGTGTAAAGTGCAAGGCCGGGGACACATTCATTTAATTTACTACCTTATGTGTGATAATTGCACAAGTCCTATCTATGATGGCTCTGGACATGAGACAAGAAAAGATGGCACTGATGAGGATGTCCCTAAAGACGAACTTACCCATGAGACTTATTGGAAGCAAATGCGGTTTGAAGATCCTTGTACTAAAGAATATCATAAAGAGTTTTCTCTGTGTAATCACCATTGCAGGTCAGAAGAGCATAATGAAATTGATGTTTTTTCACGAGGTCTTACTGCTCAGAGAAATTATGGCATACTCCAGTGAAGAAAGTTGCCTCAATGGCATCCTCTAAGGGTCACATAACCTCATATCGTCATGTTTTTTACTACGATCATTCCAAGAACATACCACACCATGTGGTTTTTGTTATTGACAAGTCCGATTCAATGTCCAGTCCCAATATAAAACCAACCATGCCCAAATTTATATCTCGACACAATTGTAGGCTGGCTGTGTGTATGAGGCTATCGTTCAATTTGATTCAACTCTCTACAAACTAAACCATGTCATGCTTTGTAGCTATAGCCATTGTTTATCTGACTAACAATACAAGATGCGTTACTTGTTTTGCATCTTATGGCTAAAAGCTATTCAATCTTGAAACTTGTGTTAATTAGGGGATCCCAACATTGATCACAAATGTTGGGAAATGCCAGACGATATGGAAAAAACTCGCATTGTTTATAAAATTGACAACCAACATCTTGGTTTAGTTGTTGAGGCTGAGACAGTTGCAGCACTTGGAACTACATCCCTTGTATTTCGCAAATCAGATCCTCCATATTCCAAATGACTTATTCATACTTCCATGAGGGTAAGTACTCAAATGGTTAAATATTTTAATTTTACATTATAGGCATTCACTGTAAATCCCCACAACTGACCTTGTTGCCTTGGGATTCTCAAGTATTTGATTTTGTTGATAAGCATAGAGGAGCTTATAATGACTCACCTAGATCTGGAGTCTCCCAATTCTATTAGTCATACTCTGGATATGAGGTACTGTTAAATATAATGTCAAATTTTGAGTTGGTTCTTAGCCTGCCATATGAGGTTGAAGATTTATGACTGACTTGCTTTTGGGATCATCTTAATATGAACTACTCTAGGGAGATGCTTGGCTTCATAAGGAAACATGCAACCCACCTTATCTAAATTACATCCAATCAAAAGGCTAGTCATTATGATCTAATGAATAAGACAATATATTTGGGTGGGAAATAAACATGCAGGTTCCCAAGTCCTCCTATCAAAGATATAACAATATCTATTTTTTCTGTTGGGTAGTGATTTTGTTATTGTTAGCACATTCTTCTATACTCATCGGGTTTCAATTTGATTTTGTACCTACTGGGTTTCATTTTAGGGTAAAAGAGGCTCATTTGAGTATGAACATGTCTCTGAACAAAATGGTTTGCAAAAGGATTGTTGCATTTCTATTCCACCTTTTAAAAAATACCATGTTGGTGCCCATCTTCACACAGTAAATCCAAATGGTGTGCATTATTGCAAGGTTATATGTCAATCTTGTGGATTTTTTTGCCAATTGCCCATCAATCATCTAGTTTACATAACACAGATCATGGGATATGAGGAGTGTCCAATTTGCATCATATCAGGAATAGTTTGATATCCAGCATAGAAAATATACTTGGGGGGAATCTGGTGTGGAAGAGGTGTGTAACATGCACTCTAAAGAGTAAGGTTAGGGACACATTCATTTAATTTACTGCCCTATGCATGAAAATTGCACAAGTTGTATCTATGATGGGTCTCAGCTTCAGACAAGAAAATATGGCCCTATTGAGGATGTGCCTAAAGATGAACTTACCCATGAGACTTATTGGAAGCAAATAATGTTTGAAGATCCTTGTACTGAAAAAGATCAAAAAGTGTTTTCTTTGTGTAATCACCTTTGTAGGTCAAAAGAGCATAATGAAATTGATGTTTTTCCACGAGTTCTTACTACACAGAGAAATTATGGCATGCTCTAGTGAAGAAAACTACTTCAATGGCATACTCTACAGGTCACATAATGATAGATGGTCATGTTTTTTACTGCAATCATTCCAAGAACATACCACATCATGTGGTTTTTGTTATTGACAAGTTTGGTTGAATCTCGAGTCCTGATATAAAACCAACCATGGCAAAATTTATATCTAGACACAATTGTAGGCTGGGTTGTGTGTATGAGGCTATTGTTTGATTCATTACTACCAGGCATAGAAATAGTAGTGATGATTCTTTATCTGTGGTTCTCTTTGATAATACAACAATAGTCTCTCTAGAAATGCAAGAGATGAAGGAAGATAGAGTGGATAGTCTTATTCAATATGTCACAGTAGGTGGAACCAATTATTCTTGTGGTATGAAATTGGGAGAGGAGGCAATTTATTGAGAATCCAAGCATCCTAATATGGTCAAGAATAAGCCAAAAATTATTTGTTTGAGTGATGGTGGAAACAACGATGGGAGAGATCCTCTGGAGTTTGTAAATAAACTGAATATGATAGAACTAGGCCCTATGTGTGATAATTGCACAAGTCTTATCTATGATGGCTCTTGGCATGAGACAAGAAAATATGGCCCTCATGAGGATGTGCCTAATGATGAACTTACCCATGATACTTATTGGAAGAAAATGTGGTTTGAAGATCCTGGTACTGAAGAAGATTAGAAAGAGTTTTCTCTGTGTAATCAGCTTTGTAGGTTAGAATATCATAATGAAATTGATGTTGTTCCACGAGGTCTTACTGCACAGAGAAATGATGGCATGCTTCAGTGAAGAAAAATAGATCAATGACATCCTCTACATGTCAGATAACTGCAAATGGTCATGCGCTTTACTGTGATCATTCCAAGAACATAACACATCATGTGGTCTCTGTTGTTGACAACTCTGGTTCAATGTCCAGTCCTAGTATAAAACCAACCATGGACAAATTTATATCTCGACACAATTGTAGGCTGGGTTGTGTGTATGAGGTTATCATTCAATTCATTACTACAAGAATAGAACTAGTAGTGATGATTCTCTATCTATGGTTCTCTTTGACAATACATCAATAGTTGCTCAAGAAATGCAAGAGATGAAGGAAGATATAGTGGATAGTCTTATTCAATATGTCGCAGCAAGTGGAACTAGTTATTCTTTTGGTCTAAAATTGGTAGAGGAGGTAATTTAAAAGTAGATTTCTTTAGACAAGAGTTTAAATTCTTTGTTTGTGTTTCCAAATATGGTGAACATCCAGATTTCCCTTATTCCCCAACTCGTGTAGATCATGAGGCACCTGAGATTGTAGAGGAGAATCCCACCACCCTATTTTTTCCTTGTCCTCCTCTTTTTCTGGTCCTAATGTGGGTACCCCCTTGTAGTGATCATGAAGCTAAGTAATCTGTGCAACATGTCCCCAACCCATCTTCTCATATATCTCCCATTTCAAAGGAGGAAATTCTAGAATGAATCAAGAAGCCTACAACGAAGACTCACTCCTCAATTCTCCAATAGGACATCATCATTCATAACTCAAGTCTCGAATATGATTTGCATCTCTGCCATCCTCTATCATCTATAAGGGATGACTCCTTGTACCATGACTTGCTTGATCAATATGCTTCTTCGACCAGTTGTTCTCATTCTCTCGATTCTCAAGTTGCTGGCTCAAATTACAATCAGGTGAAGGCAGTCACACTACACATGCAGAGGAGTAGAAAGGTGAGGACACTATTAATCTTCCCTCTTTATTTCAAAATAGTCTACATCAATATAATGAGCTTCCATTTTTAAAAAATTCTCAATCTTCTAATCTTGGTGGAACATCATGTACAATCAATTATTTAAATCAATCCCAAACCTTGGGAGGTATTCATCCCAATGATTATAACTCCATGTTTGTATGTCGTGATGAATTCCCAAGCACATAATGTGATCCTCTGGTTTCCCATGAAGATTTTAATTCAGATATAGAATATGATCTGGTCAAAGAATATGTCTGTATCAAAACTTCCTCTTCACCTCATTTCCCATTGTATCCTACCGTTCGTAACACATCTACAGGTGGCGGAGATACTCCATGCTCTTTTCTTTATCCATCCAATGATTTATCTCCTCGATTGACACAAGATGATGAGGTTGTCCATGATAAAATTGAACATAGTTTAATCGCACAGGACTCTTCCCACCCCTCATCATCTCTTATGCTACATGAAGATTACTCGTCAAATCAGCCTTCTTATGTGATCTTACCAATTCATTTATCTTTGGATGTACCATCATAAGAGCCTCTTCAATTGAGTAATCTGATTGTTGTTTAAAAATGTGACAGAGATGGTTGTCATCTGGAGAGCAGTTTTGAAATTAGCAGCAACAACCACGCTAAAGAAATGCATGATCTAGTTTAAGCTTCAAAATGCGATTCTGCAATTCTGGAAAGTTTTGGGACGTGCCAAGGAGTCGAGGTAGTTCAACATCTACGGATGGTTATGTCAGGACTTGTGACTCTGGTAAGCGTCCTCGAACCAAATCAAACCTTCTTTTTCATGCACAATCCATCTATTGGCATGGTGTCATTCGATGTGAATGTCGTGTAAAAAATGTTTGGTATTCGAGGTTTGATCTCTCAAATCTTCAAAATTTCACTTATGACCGAACTCATGAATTTGTTATAGCGCATCTGTCTTCATGCAAATCTCTCATGAATTTGTTATAGCGCATCTGTCTTCATGCAAATCTCCCATGTCAGACTTGGGTTGGGAATGTTTGTCTCTTACAAAGTCATGGAATTTTTAATTTGGGTAAACCCTCATTCTCCGTTGTCATCCACTTTTTATTTTTAAAATTTTTTCTTGTCATAACCACTGGTTATGAATTCTCCTACCCAAAATTAGTGAAAGTGCTGCTCAAAAAAGGACTCAACGTAATGATGTTTTTTCCCCATTTGGATCCTAAACCACTCTCAAATTAACAACTACCATAGGATATATTTGATAAATATTTTAAGGTTACTCGTGTACAATACGTGCTCATGAAGAACGATTAAGGATAGCCAACACGAACAACTTTTGGAATTACATGTAGTTTGAGTCAGTTAGTTGTCCGCTTACAATTATTCATTTAAAGAAGCACAAAACATACATTCACATGAGGATTTAATGTTATGATTATGATCCAATTAAACATGCTACTTCTTTTCTTGTGACACTTAGAGGGGAAAATGATATGCATGTGATTTGAATGTGTAATGTGATTTTTTTGTAATTAATATTTCAAATCTGAATTTCGCAGTAATATGTAATTATCATAGAATAATTAATGGATGGTTTTGCTTATTTTCTTAAATATCATCTTGCATCAATCATTATTTGGCCAAGAAAGGAATTATACCAACACTATGAGAACGTCAAACACGAATAGCATTTATGGAAATGGGATGGTCATAATTGGAAGATGAATTTGAATCCTTCATTGATTTTACAACAAATAGATCTCATTTAGATGTTCCTAGGCTTTCCATCACAACACAACATGATGTGACTCTAGGGAGCCAACATGATGCACAAATAAATTGAGAGCAACCTCTTCTCTGCACACAAAATTTTATTTTGGTGATGGATGTTGCTACTTGGTGCCAGGAAATGAATCGATGTGTATAAATAATTATGACGAGTCTTTTTCATTGTGTGAAGGCGTGGAGAAAACTCAACACAATGGAATCTCTTCGCACTCTGCATAGTTGTGCGTAGGTGGATTTCATTGTGTGGAGTGTGGAGGTATAGAGGAAGCATGTGGAGAGATGAAAATAATGATAGATTGGAGAAATGATTACAAAAGTGTGAAAATGTCTTTCATTGTGTTACTTCTACACTCAACACAAACTTAATCAATTAACACTAGAGGCAGATAATATGTTGTGTTTCAGCTATTAACTGTATTCATTATTAAATTAAAATTCTTGAAACCATATTACAAAATAGACATGCTTATTGATGAAATAACTAACATATACAATATTGTACGAATCTATTCTCTTATAATAGTTCCAATAACTAATTACAATGGATAAATTCTCATATCAACTTTATCTTGAGAATATTTAAATCTCTTTTTTCTTTTATTATATATGCTTCAATCATTCTTTACAAATTATGAGTAAATAATGTTTTTAATTTTATTTTAGTTAGATTTTGACCAAAAAAACACTCATTACTCACTTAATCATATTAAAATTTATTATTCATTATATATTTTCTAACTTATACAATATAAACTTATTTATTCTAGACAACAAAACATTTTATGAAAAAAATATTTTCTTATCATTGCAAATAAATATAACCATTGCGATATACATAAATTAAAATACCATACATATAAATAATCACAGAATGTTTGTTCTAAATAAAAAGTCATCTATGAAAAGTAAAACTAAATATTATTATTATTATTATTAAGTGTAGTTTAAAGATTATAGGATTCCCTTAGGGATGTAACTTGTTTTCCAGCAAACACACTGCTCAGGTGTGTGTGCCACTGTGCAGGTCACTGGTTCAAAAACCTCGACTTACGTGTGCCTCGTGCTTGGGTGTCCTGCAGTTTCACTTGGAGGTTATAGTGGCAATCGTCAGGGATTGAAAATGTGTCACAAGAGTATGAGAGCCAACCTCATGTCAAGCCAGTGTGAGAGCCAGTGAGTTATCAATTCTACCATCCATTAAAAAAATCAGGTTGTGGAATTTTTATTGGGAATTGGTTTTTTTTTTTTATCAAATATTGTTTCTTCTTGTTTAAAGTGACTTTTTGAGTCTTCACTATGGATTAAGCACCAAAAACTAATGTACTTAGATTAGTTCATAAATTCTTAGTCTAACTTGTCCACGAAATGGCCTAAAAAAAATCTGGTTGTGAAATTTTTATTGGGAATTGATTTTTTTTATCAAATATTGTTTCTTGTTGTTTAAAGTGATTTTTTGAGTCTTGACTATGGATTAAGTAGCAAAAACTAATGTACTTAGATTATTTCATAAAGTCTTAGTCTAACTTGTCCAGGAAATGGCCTCAAAAATTGAGGTTGTGGAATTTTTATTGGGAATTGATTTTATTTTATCAAATATTGTTTCTTGTTGTTTAAAAGTGAATTTTTGGGTCTTGACTATGGATTAAGCACCAAAAACTAATGTGCTTAGATTAGTTCATAAAATCTTAGTCTAATTTGTCCACGAAATGACATTTTTCACTACCATTTTTCACGTTAATTTTAATCAAAATCTGACAAAGATTTTTAAAGTTTAAATTGTTTAATCTACATAATGGTCTTTTTCTAGTTAATTTTAATCAAAACTTAAGAGAGATTTTTAAAAACTTGAGTTTAAATTGTTTAATTTGCTTAATGGCCCTTTTTCACCACCATTTTTCTTGTTAATTTTAAAGAAAATCTCACAGAGGTTTTTACAAACTTGAGTTTAAATTGTTTAATCTGCATAGCCTTTTTCATGACCATTTTTCTTGTAATTTTAATCAAAATTTGACAGAGATTTTTATAAACTTGAGTTTAAATTGTTTAATACTTGAGTTTAAATTTTTTAATGTACATAATTCGATTGCACCAATGGTTTTTTATGGTGCTTAATATATTTATGCATTCAAAATGTTGAAATTATACTGTCAGATTTTGGTGAATTCTAGTCAAAAGTGCTATTTCTTCTATAAATTAAACTACTCTGTTCATAACTCAAATTTATGCTGCCAACAAATTCCTTCTAAATTTTAAGTAAATTAAACCAAAAACCTTTATTTATATGAAACACAACTATTATAATTTATTTATGGATTATATTTCAAGGCAAAACCATGTATAATCACACAACGATAACAATGTTGGGAAAGGCAGCGACACTTTTTACGGCTAACAAACAGATACATTAATTTATTTCATATTAAACTACTTAGGGCTAAAACATCACAATAGAGTTACATATCTTAAATATCCAAATACAAGGGTTTATGATAAGACTTTAATACCAACACATTCTCATCGCCTGTATGGGCGGAAGACGGAATGTTACATTGTGAAAAAACGACTTTAGTTAATCTCCACATACTAAGGCTGCAAGCGAGACAGAAAATCCACGACAATATACTAAGGCTGCAAGCGAGACAGAAAATCTACGAGTACAATCTAAGGTTTATCGTTCTCATGATTTTCAATCACAGCGGCTCCATCCTTTCGACTTTCCTTTCGACTTTCTCCTCCAGCAGAGGCGATTTCATGAGCTTGAAGAGCAGGCACAGGGACATCAACGGAGAGGAGACCATCCAGCCCGGTTCTCACAGAGTGGCCCAACTGTAGAGCCAAGCAAAAGCACAAAACCAAAAGCAACACGTTCGACGTTCTCATCTTTCTCAAACCGAGATACACTCAACCGTGTATAATATTCACTCCAATTCGGTAATCCTACAAAGGCAGCAGAAAATGGGTAGGCTGAGATCTCCTTTACAGACGAAGCCTCAGCTCCCTTTATAGGCTGGAGTCACGGGCTATCCCTCGCAATACGTTAAGTTTGTTTGGCATGGTTATAGGCTGGAGTCACGGGCTATCCCTCACAATACGTTAAGTTTCTTTGGCATGGTATACATTCTGAGTGTGAAGATTCCTTACATCTCACATCAATTGATAAGTTAGTTATCTTTTTGGAATTTAACTGTGTATATCTGTAATATGTTAAGTTTTTTTTGGCATGGCATACATTTTGACTGTGAAGATTCCTTACATCTCCACATACTAAGGCTCCAAGCGAGACAGAAAATCCACGAGTACAGGGACATCAACGGAGAGGAGACCATCCCCCTGGCCTTTCACAGAGTGGCCCAACTGTAGAGCCAAGCAAAAGCACAAAAGCAAAAGAAACACGTTCGACGTTCTCATCTTTCTCAAACCGAGATACACTGAACCGTGTATAATATTCACTCCAATTCGGCAATCCTGCAAAGGCAGTAGAAAATGGGTGGGCTGAGATCTCCTTTATAGATGAAGGCTCAGCTCCCTTTATAGGCTCGAGTCACGAGTCACGGGCTATCCCTCACAATCGTTAAGTTTCTTTGTCATGGTATACATTTTGAGTCGGAAGATTCCTTACATTTCACATTAAGTGAGCTATTTTTTTGGAATTTAATTTTGTATATGTGTAATTTGTTGAGTTTCTTTGGAATTTAATTTTGTATATGTGTAATATGTTAAGTTTCTTTGGCTTGGTATACATTTTGAGTGTGAAGATCCCTTACATCTCACATCAATGTATAAGTTAGCAATCTTTTTAGAATTTAATTTTGTACATCGTTAAGTTTTTTTTGGCATGGTATACATTTTGAGTGCGAAGATTCCTTACTTCTCACATCAATGCATAAGTTAGCTATCTTTTTCGAATTTAACTTTGTACATATGTAATACATTAAGTTTCTTTGGCATAGTATACATTTTGAGTGCAAAGATCTTTACCTCTCACATCAATGCATAAGTTAGCTATCTTTTTCAAATATAACTTTTCACATATGTAATATGTTAAGTTTCTTTGGCCTAGTATACATTTTGAGTGCAAAGATTCCTTACTGTTCACATCAATGCATAAGTTAACTATTTTTTTCAAATTTAACTTTGTACATCTGTAATACTTTAAGTTTCTTTGGCATGGTATACATTTTGAGTGTGAAGATTCCTTACATCTCACATCAATGCATAAGTTAACTATCTTTTTTGAATTTAACTCTGTACATCTGTATTATTGCACTTTCACTGCATCATGAAAAATACTCTCATACACTCAAAGGGGGAAGGAATAAAAACGTTTGAAAATAGCGTCCCCAAAAGAAAATACAAGGTGGATGATAGGTTGTTTGAAAAAAATGTGATTTTAAATATACTTTGTTAGTGGTTATTATATTTATGCTCTAAGGCATTCCCCTCTGAAAAGAACTCTCCTATCTACCTTCATGTCATCATCTATGTCATTCAATAATTTGTTAGACAATTAAGTTATCATTATCCATTGATTTGAATGGAATGACGATTCCCAACCACTTTCCCAACTGCATAAGAATGTGGCATATGCATAGCATGGTTTGTGGGGCAACATTAGCCTCATTTCCACATACTGAGGTTGTTTAGGTATGCTACAGCCATTGACGCGGCCAAAGGTAAAGCAATGTACAATTGCAACACTAGCAGAAGAGTTGGAGTGCTAGGATTGTTTGGGTAGTTGGTTGCAAGTAGGGTGTAGAGCTCACAATGTTGTCCACATGGGTTTTGCAATGCCACCACATGGATTTTACAAGTTAACATCTCTTCACTAAGAGGGAAGACTATTACACTATATTTCATAGTTCAATGGTGTCATCCCTGTCAGAAATTCACTCCAATATTGATATTTGTTTATAACAATTTGATGAGGGTTTTGAGATTATATTCATTTCCACTGACAGAGATGAAGCAACGTTTTGTTCATAATATGAATCCATGCCACGGCTTGCTCTACCTTTTGGGGATGAAAAGATTAAAGAGTTGTCATGCTATTCTGACATTAGGGGCATTCCATCACTTGTCGTAGTGGGACCTGATGGAAAAACTGTAACAAGTGAAGGAAGGAATTTGATCAACTTGCATTGGGAGAGGGCTTATCCTTCTAGAGTGGGTCATCTAGATGAAGTTCAGAAGGAAATATACCATGGGAGAGGGCTTACCCTTTTATAGTAGGTCATGTAGCTGAACTTTAGAAGGAAATAGACCAAGAAGCCAAGAGCAGACTTTGAAAGAGTAGTTCCTCCTTCCTTTGATTAGCTTTTGAGTAGATAGGGGATTTTAACTTGGTGATTCTATTGAAAATCTCTATTATAATGAGGATGCTTGTCATAAGAAATGTGAAGCAGATGGCATTTGTGAAAACTTCATTGAACTAGTGAGACAAACATGTTCGTTTCAGGGTAGAAGGGGCTCATTTGAATATGAACATGTCTCTCAACAAAATCGTCTGCAAAAGGATTGTTGCATTGTCATTCCACCTTTTAAAAAATATGATGATGATGCCCATCTTCACATAGTAAATCCAGATGTTGTGCACTATTGCAAGGTTAGATGTCAAGCTTGTGGACATTTTTCTCAGTAGCTCATCAATTATTCTAGTTTACATAATACGGTTCATCGGAATATGGGGAGTGTCAAATTTGCATAAGATAAGGAAGAGTTTGATATCCAGGATAGGAAATATAATTAGGGGGAATCTGTAGTGGTAGATATGTGTAACATGCAGTGTAAAGTGCAAGGCCGGGGACACATTCATTTAATTTACTACCTTATGTGTGATAATCACACAAGTCCTATCTATGATGGCTCTAGACATGAGACAAGAAAAGATGGCACTGATGAGGATGTGCCTAAAGATGAACTTACCCATGAGACTTATTGGAAGCAAATGCGGTTTGAAGATCCTTGTACTGAATAATATCATAATGAGTTTTCTCTGTGTAATCACCATTGCAGGTCAGAAGAGCATAATGAAATTGATGTTGTTCCACGAGGTCTTACTGCACAGAGAAATTATGGCATACTCCAGTGAAGAAAGTTGCCGCAATGGCATCCTCTACGGGTCACATAACCTCATATGGTCATGTTTTTTACTACGATCATTCCAAGAACATACCACACCATGTGGGTTTTGTTATTGACAAGTCCGATTCAATGTCCAGTCCCAATATAAAACCAACCATGCCCAAATTTATATCTCGACACAATTGTAGGCTGGGATGTGTGTATGAGGCTATCGTTCGATTTGATTCAACTCTCTACAAACTAAACCATGTCATGCTTTGTAGCTATAGCCATTATTTATCTGACTAACAATACAAGATGCATTACTTGTTTTGCATCTTATGGCTAAAAGCTATTCAATCTTGAAAATTGTGTTAGTTAGGGGATCCCAACATTGATCACAAATGTTGGGAAATGCCAGACGATATGGAAAAAACTCGCATTGTTTATAAAATTGACAACCAACATCTTGGTTTAGTTGTTGAGACTGAGATAGTTGCAGCACTTGGAACTGCATCCCTTGTATTTCGCAAATCAGATCCTCCATATTCCAAATGACTTATTCATACTTCCATGAGGGTAAGTACTCAAATGGTTAAATCTTTTAATTTTACATTATAGGCACTCACTGTAAATCCCCACAACTCACCTTGTTGCCTTGGGATTCTCAAGTATTTGATTTTGTTGATAAGCATAGAGGAGCTTATAATGACTCACCTAGGTCTGGAGTCTCCCAATTCTATTAGTCATACTCTGGATATGAGGTACTGTTAAATATAATGTCAAATTTTGAGTTGATTCTTAGCCTGCCATATGAGGTTGAAGATTTATGACTCACTTTCTTTTGGGATCATCTTAATATGAACTACTCTAGGGAGATGCTTGGGTTCATAAGGAAACATGCAACCCAACTTATCTAAATTACATCCAATCAAAAGGCTAGTCATTATGATCTAATGAATAAGACAATATATTTGGGTTGGACAATAAACATGCAGGTTCCGAGTCCTCCTATCAAAGATATAACAATATCTATTTTTTCTATTGGGTAGTGATTTAGTTATTGTTAGCACATTCTTATATACTCATCGGGTTTCAATTTGATTTTGTACCTACTCGGTTTCATTTTAGGGTAAAAGAGGCTCATTTGAGTATGAACATGTCTCTGAACAAAATGGTTTGCAAAAGGATTGTTGCATTTCTATTCCATCTTTTAAAAAATACCATGTTGGTGCCCATCTTCACACAGTAAATCCAAATGGTGTGCATTATTGCAAGGTTATACGTCAATCTTGTGGATTTTTTTGTCAATGGCCCATCAATCATTCTAGTTTACATAACACAGATCATGGGATATGAGGAGTGTCCAATTTGCATCAAATAAGGAATAGTTTGATATCCAGCATAGAAAATATACTTGGGGGGAATCTGGTGTGGAAGAGGTGTGTAACAAGCACTCTAAAGCGTAAGGTTAGTGACACATTCATTTAATTTACTTCCCTATGCATGAAAATTGCACAAGTTGTATCTATGATGGGTCTTAGCTTGAGACAAGAAAATATGGCCCTATTGAGGATGTGCCTAAAGATGAACTTACCCATGAGACTTATTAGAAGCAAATACTGTTTGAAGATCCTTGTACTGAAGAAGATCAAAAAGAGTTTTCTTTGTGTAATCACCTTTGTAGGTCAAAAGAGCATAATGAAATTGATGTTGTTCCACGAGTTCTTACTGCACAGAGAAATTATGGCATGCTCTAGTGAAGAAAACTACTTCAATGGCATACTCTATAGGTCACATAATGATAGATGGTCATGTTTTTTACTGCAATCATTCCAGGAACATACCACATCATGTGGTTTTTGTTATTGACAAGTTTGGTTCAATGTCCAGTCCTGATATAAAACCAACCATGGCAAAATTTATATCTCGACACAATTGTAGGTTGGGTTGTGGGTATGAGGCTATTGTTCGATTCATTACTACCAGGCATAGAAATAGTAGTGATGATTCTTTATCTGTGGTTCTCTTTGATAATACAACAATAGTCTCTCTAGAAATGCAAGAGATGAAGGAAGATAGAGTGGACAGTCTTATTCAATATGTCACAGTAGGTGGAACCAATTATTCTTGTGGTATGAAATTGGGAGAGGAGGCAATTTATTGAGAATCCAAGCATCCTAATGTGGTCAAGAAGAAGCCAAAAATTATTTGTTTGAGTGATGGTGGAAACAACGATGGGAGAGATCCTCTCGAGTTTGTAAATAAACTGAATATGATAGAACTAGGCCCTATGTGTCATAATTGCACAAGTCGTATCTATGATGGCTCTTGGCATGAGACAAGAAAATATGGCCCTCATGAGGATGTGCCTAATGATGAACTTACCCATGATACTTATTGGAAGAAAATGTGGTTTGAAGATCGTGGTACTGAAGAAGATTAGAAAGAGTTTTCTCTATGTAATCAGCTTTGTAGGTTAGAATATCATAATGAAATTGATGTTGTTCCACGAGGTCTTACTGCACAGAGAAATGATGGCATGCTTCAGTGAAGAAAACTAGATCAATGGCATCCTCTACATGTCAGATAACTGCAAATGGTCATGCGTTTTACTGTGATCATTCCAAAAACATACCACATCATGTGGTTTCTGTTATTGACAAGTCTGGTTCAATGTCCAGTCCTAGTATAAAACCAACCATGGAAAAATTTATATCTCGACTTAATTGTAGGCTGGGTTGTGTGTATGAGGTTATCATTCAATTCATTACTACAAGAATAGAACTAGTAGCGATGATTCTCTATCTATGGTTCTCTTTGACAATACATCAATAGTTGCTCAAGAAATGCAAGAGATGAAGGAAGATATAGTGGACAGTCTTATTCAATATGTTGCAGCAAGTGGAACTAGTTATTCTTTTGGTATAAAATTGGTAGAGGAGGTAATTTAAAAGTAGATTTCTTGAGACAAGTGTTTAAATTCTTGGTTTGTGTTTCCAAATATGGTGAACATCTCGATTTCCCTTATTCCCCAACTCCTGTAGATCATGAGGCACCTCAGATTGTAGAGGAGAATCCCACCACCCCATTTTTTCCTTGTCCTCCTCCTTTTCTGGTCCTAATGTGGGTACCCCCTTGTAGTGATCATGAAGCTAAGTGATCTGTGCAACATGTCCCCAACCCATCTTCTCATATATCTGCCACTTCAAAGGAGGAAATTCTAGAATGACTCAAGAAGCCTACAACGAAGACTCACTCCTCAATTCTCCAATAGGACTTCATCATTCATAACTCAAGTCTCGAATATGATTTGCATCTCTGCCATCCTCTATCATCTATAAGCGATGACTGCTTGTACCATGACTTGCTTGATCAATATGCTTCTTCGACCAGTTGTTCGCATTCTCTCGATTCTCAAGTTGCTGGCTCAAATTACAATCAGGTGAAGGCAGTCACACTACACATGCAGAGGAGTAGAAAGGTGAGGACACTATTAATCTTCCCTCTTTATTTCAAAATAGTCTACATCAAGATAATGAGCTTCCATTTTTAAAAAATTCTCAATATTCTAATCTCGGTGGAACATCATGTACAATCAATTATTTAAATCAATCCCAAACCTTGGGAGGTATTCATCCCAATGATTATAACTCCATGTTTGTATGTAGTGATGAATGCCCAAGCACATAATGTGATCCTCTGGTTTCCCATGAAGATTTTAATTCAGATATAGAATATGATCTGGTCAAAGAATATGTCTGTATCAAAACTTCCTCTTCACCTCACTTCCCATTGTGTCCTACCGTTCGTAACACATCTACAGGTGGCGGAGATACTCCATGCTCTTTTCTTTATCCATCCAATGATTTATCTCCTAGATTGACACAAGATGATGAGGTTGTCCATGATAAAATTGAACATAGTTTAATCGCATAGGACTCTTCCCGCCCCTCATCATCTCTTATGCTGCATGAAGATGACTCGTCAAATCAGCCTTCTTATGTGATCTCACCAATTCATTTTTCTTTGGATGTACCATCATAAGAGCCTCTTCAATTGAGTAATCTTATTTTTGTTTAAAAATGTGACAGAGATGGTTGTCATCTCGAGAGCAGTTTTGAAATTAGCAGCAACAATCACGCTAATGCAATGCATGATCTAGTTTAAGCTTCAGAATGTGATTCTGCAATTCTGGAAAGTTTTGGGATGTGCCAAGGAGTCGAGGTAGTTCAACATCTACTGATGGTTATGTCAGGGCTTGTGACTCTGGTAAGCGTCCTCGAACCAAATCAAACCTTCTTTTTCATGCACAATCCATCTATTGGCATGGTTTCATTCGATGTGAATGCCGTGTAAAAAATGTTTGGTATTCCAAGTTTGATCTCTCAAATCTTCAAAATTTCACTTATGACCGAACTCATGAATTTGTTATAGCGCATCTGTCTTCATGCAAATCTCCCATGTTAGACTTGGGTTGGGAATGTTTGTATCTTACAAAGTCATGGAATTTTTAATTTGGGTAAACCCTCATTCTCCGTTGTCATCCACTTTTTATTTTTTTAATTTTTTCATGTCATAACCACGGTTTATGAATTCTCCTACCCAAAATTAGTGAAAGTGCGGCTCAAAAAAGGACTCAACGTAATGATGCTTTTTCCCCATTTGGATCCTAAACCACTCTCAAATTAACAACTACCATAGGATATATTTGATAAATATTTGAAGGTTACTCGTGTACAATACGTGCTCATGAAGAACGCTTAAGGATAGCCAACACGAACAACTTTTGGAATTACATGTAGTTTGAGTCAGTTAGTTGTCTGCTTACAATTATTCATTTAAAGAAGCACAAAACATACATTCACATGAGGATTTAATGTTATGATTATGATCCAATTAAACATGCTACTTCTTTTCTTGTGACACTTAGAGGGGAAAATGATATGCATGTGATTTGAATGTGTAATGTGATTTTTTTGTAATTAATATTTCAAATCTGAATTTCGCAGTAATATGTAATTATCATAGAATAATTAATGGATGGTTTTGCTTATTTGCTTAAATATCATCTTGCATCAATCATTATTTGGCCAAGAAAGGAATTATACCAACACTATGAGAACGTCAAACACGAATAGCATTTATGGAAATGGGATGATCACAATTGGAAGATGAATTTGAATCCTTCATTGATTTTACAACAAATAGATCTCATTTAGATGTTCCTAGGCTTTCCATCACAACACAACATGATGTGACTCTAGGGAGCCAACATGATGCACAAATAAATTGAGAGCAACCTCTTCTCTGCACACAAAATTTTATTTTGGTGATGGATGTTGCTACTTGGTGCAAAGAAATGAATCGATGTGTATAAATAATTATGACGAGTCTTTTTCATTGTGTGAAGGCGTGGAGAAAACTCAACACAATGGAATCTCTTCGCACTCTGCATAGTTGTGCGTAGGTGGATTTCATTGTGTGGAGTGTGGAGGTATAGAGGAAGCATGTGCAGAGATGAAAATAATGATAGATTGGAGAAATGATTACAAAAGTGTGAAAATGTCTTTCATTGTGTTACTTCTACACTCAACACAAACTTAATCAATTAACACTAGAGGCAGATAATATGTTGCGTTTCAGCTATTAACTGTATTCATTATTAAATTAAAATTCTTGAAACCATATTACAAAATAGACATGCTTATTGATGAAATAACTAACATATACAATATTGTATGAATCTATTCTGTTATAATAGTTCCAATAACTAATTACAATGGATAACTTCTCATATCAACTTTATCTTGAGAATATTTAAATCTCCTTTTTCTTTTATTATATATGCTTCAATCATTCTTTACAAATTATGAGTAAATAATGTTTTTAATTTTATTTTAGTTAGATTTTGACCAAAAAAACACTCATTACTCACGTACTTAATCATATTAAAATTTATTATTCATTATATATTTTCTAACTTATACAATATAAACTTATTTATTCTAAACAACAAAACATTTTATGAAAAAAATATTTTCTTATCATTGCAAATAAATATAACAATTGCGATATACATAAATTAAAATACCATACATATAAATAATCACACAATGTTTGTTCTAAATAAAAAGTCATCTATGAAAAGTAAAACTAAATATTATTATTATTATTATTAAGTGTCGTTTAAAGATTATAGGATTCCCTTAGGGATGTAACTTGTTTTCCAGCAAACACACTGCTAAGGTGTGTGTGCCACTGTGCAGGTCACGGGTTCAAAAACCTTGACTTAGGTGTGCCTCGTGCTTGGGTGTCCTGAGGTTTCACTTGGAGGTTATAGTGGCAATCATCGGGGATTGAAAATGTGTCACAAGAGTACTAGAGCCAACCTCATGTCACGCAAGTGTGAGAGCCAGTGAGTTATCGATTCTACCATCCATTAAAAAAATCAGGTTGTGGAATTTTTATTGGGAATTGATTTTTTTTTTTTTTATCAAATATTGTTTCTTGTTGTTTAAAGTGACTTTTTGAGTCTTCACTATGGATTAAGCACCAAAAACTAATGTACTTAGATTAGTTCATAAATTCTTAGTCTAACTTGTCCACGAAATGGCCGAAAAAAAATCTGGTTGTGGAATTTTTATTGGGAATTGATTTTTTTTTTATCAAATATTGTTTCTTGTTGTTTAAAGTGACTTTTTGAGTCTTCACTATGGATTAAGCACCAAAAACTAATGTACTTAGATTATTTCATAAAGTCTTAGTCTAACTTGTCCACGAAATGGCCTAAAAAAATGAGGTTGTGGAATTTTTATTGGGAATTGATTTTATTTTATCAAATATTGTTTCTTGTTGTTTAAAGTGAATTTTTGAGTCTTGACTATGGATTAAGCACCAAAAACTAATGTGCTTAGATTAGTTCATAAAATCTTAGTCTAATTTGTCCACGAAATGACCTTTTTCACTACCATTTTTCTCGTTAATTTTAATCAAAATCTCACAAAGATTTTTAAAAACTTGAGTTTAAATTGTTTAATCTACATAATGGTCTTTTTCTGGTTAATTTTAATCAAAACCTAAGAGAGATTTTTAAAAACTTGAGTTTAAATTGTTTAATTTGCTTAATGGCCCTTTTTCACAACCATTTTTCTTGTTAATTTTAACGAAAATCTCACAGAGGTTTTTACAAACTTGAGTTTAAATTGTTTAATCTGCATAGCCTTTTTCATGACCATTTTTCTTGTAATTTTAATCAAAATTTGACAGAGATTTTTATAAACTTGAGTTTAAATTGTTCAATACTTGAGTTTAAATTTTTTAATGTACATAATTCGAGTGCACCAATGGTTTTTTATGGTGCTTAATATATTTATGCATTCAAAATGTTGAAATTGTACTCTCAGATTTTGGTGAATTCTAGTAAAAAGTGCTATTTCTTCTATAAATTAAACTACTCTGTTCATAACTCAAATTTATGCTGCCAACAAATTCCTTCTAAATTTTAAGTAAATTAAACCAAAAACCTTTATTTATATGAAACACAACTATTATAATTTATTTATTGATTATATTTCAAGGCAAAACCATGTATAATCACACAACGATAACAATGTTGGGAAGGCAGCGACACTTTTTAGGGCTAACAAACAGATACATTAATTTATTTCATATTAAACTACTTAGGGCTAAAACATCACAATAGAGTTACATATCTTAAATATCCAAATACAAGGGTTTATGATAAGACTTTAATACCAACACATTCTCATCGCCTGTATGGGCGGAAGACGGAATGTTACATTGTGAAAAAACGACTTTAGTTAATCTCCACATACTAAGGCTGCAAGCGAGACAGAAAATCCACGACAATATACTAAGGCTGCAAGCGAGACAGAAAATCTACGAGTACAATCTAAGGTTTATCGTTCTCATGATTTTCAATCACAGCGGCTCCATCCTTTCGACTTTCCTTTCGACTTTCTCCTCCAGCAGAGGCGATTTCATGAGCTTGAAGAGCAGGCACAGGGACATCCAAGGAGGCGAGACCATCCAGCCCGGTTCTCACAGAGTGGCCCAACTGTAGAGCAACACGTTCGACGTTCTCATCTTTCTCAAAAGCAACACGTTCGACGTTCTCATCTTTCTCAAACCGAGATACTCTCAACCGTGTATAATATTCACTCCAATTCGGTAATCCTACAAAGGCAGCAGAAAATGGGTAGGCTGAGATCTCCTTTACAGACGAAGCCTCAGCTCCCTTTATAGGCTGGAGTCACGGGCTATCCCTCACAATACGTTAAGTTTCTTTGGCATGGTATACATTCTGAGTGTGAAGATTCTTTACATCTCACATCAATGGATAAGTTAGTTATCTTTTTTGGAATTTAACTTTGTATATCTGTAATATGTTAAATTTTTTTGGCATGGTATACATTTTGACTGTGAAGATTCCTTACATCTCCACATACTAAGGCTGCAAGCGAGACAGAGAATCCACGAGTACAGGGACATCAACGGAGAGGAGACCATTCCCCTGGCCTTTCAGAGAGTGGCCCAACTGTAGAGCCAAGCAAAAGCACAAAACCAAAAGAAACACGTTCGACGTTCTCATCTTTCTCAAACCGAGATACACTCAACCGTGTATAATATTCACTTCAATTCGGCAATCCTGCAAAGGCAGTAGAAAATGGGTGGGCTGAGATCTCCTTTATAGATGAAGGCTCAGCTCCCTTTGTAGGCTCGAGTCACGGGCTATCCCTCACAATCGTTAAGTTTCTTTGTCATGGTATACATTTTGAGTCGGAAGATTCCTTACATTTCACATCAAGTGAGCTATTTTTTTGGAATTTAATTTTGTATATGTGTAATATGTTGAGTTTCTTTGGCATGGTATACAAATGTGAGGTATTTTTTTTGAATTTAATTTTGTATATGTCTAATAGGTTAAGTTTCTTTGGCTGGGTATACATTTTGAGTGTGAAGATTCCTTACATCTCACATCAATGTATAAGTTAGCAATCTTTTTTGAATTTAACTTTGTACATCATTAAGTTTCTTTGGCATGGTATACATTTTGAGTGCGAAGATTCTTTACTTCTCACATCAATGCATAAGTTAGCTATCTTTTTCGAATTTAACTTTGTACATCTGTAATACATTAAGTTTCTTTGGCATAGTATACATTTTGAGTGCAAAGATCTTTACCTCTCACATCAATGCATAAGTTAGCTATTTTTTTGAAATTTAACTTTTCACATATGTAATATGTTAAGTTTCTTTGGCCTAGTATACATTTTGAGTGCAAAGGTTCCTTACTGTTCACATCAATGCATAAGTTAACTATCTTTTTCGAATTTAACTTTGTACATCTGTAATACTTTAAGTTTCTTTGGCATGGTATACATTTTGAGTGTGAAGATTCCTTACATCTCACATCAATGCATAAGTTAACTATATTTTTGAATTTAACTCTGTACATCTGTATTATTGCACTTTCACTGCATAAGGAAAAATACTCTCATACACTCGAAGGGGGAAGGAATAAAAACGTTTGAAAATAGCGTCCCCAAAAGAAAATGCAAGGTGGATGATAGGTTGTTTGAAAAAAATGTGATTTTAAATATACTTTGTTAGTGGTTATTATATTTATGCTCTAAGGCATTCCCCTCTGAAAAGCACTCTCCTATCTGCCTTCATGTCATCATCTATGCCATTCAATAATTTGTTAGACAATTAAGTTATCATTATCCATTGATTTGAATGGAATGACAATTCCCAACCACTTTCCCAACTGCATAAGATTTTGGCAGATGCATAGCATCGTTTGTGTGGCAACATTAGCCTCATTTCCACATACTGAGGTTGTTCAGGTATGCTACAGCCATTGACCCGGCCAAAGGTAAAGCAGTCTACAATTGCAACACTAGCAGAAGAGTTGGAGTGCTAGGATTGTTTGGGTAGTTGGTTGCAAGTAGGGTGCAGAGCTCACAATGTTGTCCACATGGGTTTTGCAATGCCACCACATGGATTTTACAAGTTAGCATCTCTTCACTGAGAGGGAAGACTATTGGACTATATTTCATAGCTCAGTGGTGTCATCCCTGTAAGAAATTCACTCCAATATTGATATTTGTTTATAACAATTTCAAAGAATCTCTAAAAGTTGATGAGGGTTTTGAGATTATATTCATTTCCAGTGACAAAGATGAAGCAACGTTTTGTTCATAATATGAATCCATGCCACGGCTTGCTCTACCTTTTGGGGATGAAAAGATTAAAGAGTTGTCATGCTATTCTGACATTAGGGGCATTCCATCACTTGTGGTAGTGGGACCTGATGGAAAAACTGTAACGAGTGAAGGAAGGAATTTGATCAAATTGCATTGGGAGAGGGCTTATCCTTCTAGAGTAGGTCATCTAGATGAAGTTCAGAAGGAATTATACCATGGGAGAGGGCTTACCCTTTTACAGCAGGTCATCTAGCTGAACTTCAGAAGGAAATAGACCAAGAAGCCAAGAGCGGACTTTGAAAGAGTAGTCCCTCCTTCCTTTGATTAGCTTTTGAGTAGATAGGGGATTTTAACTTGGTGATTCTATTGAACATCTCTATGATAATGAGGATGCTTGTCATAAGAAATGTGAAGCAGATGGCATTTGTGAAATCTTCATTGAACTAGTGAGACAAACATGTTCGTTTTATGGTAGAAGAGGCTCATTTGAGTATGAACATGTCTCTCAACAAAATGGTTTACGAAAGGATTGTTGCATTGTCATTCCACCTTTTAAAAAATATGATGATGATGCCCATCTTCACACAGTAAATCCAGATGTTTTGCATTATTGCAAGGTTAGATGTCAAGCTTGTGGATATTTTTCTTAGCAGCTCATCAATCATTCTAGTTTACATAATACCATTCATGGGAATATGAGGAGTGTCAGATTTGCATAAGATAAGGAAGAGTTTGATACCCAGGATAGGAAATATAATTAGGGGGAATATGTAGTGGTAGATATGTGTAACATGCCTTGTAAAGTGCAAGGCCGGGGACACATTAATTTAATTTACTACCTTATGTGTGATAATTGCACAAGTCTTATCTATGATGGCTCTCGACATGAGACAAGAAAAGATGGCACTGATGAGGATGTGCCTAAAGTTGAACTTACCCATGAGACTTATTGGAAGCAAATGCGGTTTGAAGTTCCTTGTATTGAAGAATATCATAAAGAGTTTTCTCTGTGTAATCACCATTGTAGGTCAGAAGAGCATAATGAAATTGATGTTGTTCCACGAGGTCTTACTGCACAGAGAAATTATGGCATACTGCAGTGAAGAAATTTGCCTCAATGGCATCCTCTACCGGTCACATAACCTCATATGGTCATGTTTTTTACTAAGATTATTCCAAGAACATACCACACCATGTGGTTTTTGTTATTGACAAGTCCGATTCAATGTCCAGTCCCAATATAAAACCAACCATGCCCAAATTTATATCTCGACACAATTGTAGGCTGGCTGTGTGTATGAGGCTATCGTTCAATTTGATTCAACTCTCTACAAACTAAACCATGTCATGCTTTGTAGCTATAGCCATTGTTTATCTGACTAACAATACAAGATGCATTACTTGTTTTGCATCTTATGGCTAAAAGCTATTCAATCTTGAAACTTGTGTTAATTAGGGGATCCCCACATTGATCACAAATGTTGGGAAATGCCAGAAGATATGGAAAAAACTCGCATTGTTTATAAAATTGACAACCAACATCTTGGTTTAGTTGTTGAGGCTGAGACAGTTGCAGCACTTGGAACTGCATCCCTTGTATTTCGCAAATCAGATCCTCCATATTCCAAATGACTTATTCATACTTCCATGAGGGTAGGTACTCAAATGGTTATATCTTTTAATTTTACATTATAGGCATTCACTGTAAATCCCCACAACTGACCTTGTTGCCTTGGGATTCTCAAGTATTTGATTTTATTGATAAGCATAGAGGAGGTTATAATAACTCACCTAGATCTGGAGTCTCCCAACTCTATTAGTCATACTCTGGATATGAGGTACTGTTAAATATAATGTCAAATTTTGAGTTGATTCTTAGCCTGCCATATGAGGTTGAAGATTTATGACTGACTTGCTTTTGGGATCATCTTAATATGAACTACTCTAGGGAGATGCTTGGCTTCATAAGGAAACATGCAACCCAACTTATCTAAATTACATCCAATCAAAAGGCTAGTCATTATGATCTAATGAATAAGACAATATATTTGGGTGGGACAATAAACATGCAGGTTCCCGAGTCCTCCTATCAAAGATATAACAATATCTATTTTTTCTGTTGGGTAGTGATTTAGTTATTGTTAGCACATTCTTATATACTCATCCGGTTTCAATTTGATTTTGTACCTACTGGGTTTCATTTTAGGGTAAAAGAGGCTCATTTGAGTATGGGTTTCATTTTAGGGTAAAAGAGGCTCATTTGAGTATGAACATGTCTCTGAACAAAATGGTTTGCAAAAGGATTGTTGCATTTCTATTCCAACTTTTAAAAAATACCATGTTAGTGCCCATCTTCACACAGTAAATCCAAATGGTGTGCATTATTGCAAGGTTATATGTCAATCTTGTGGATGTTTTTGTCAATGGCCCATAAATCATTCTAGTTTACATAACACAGATCATGGGATATGAGGAGTGTCCAATTTGCATCAAATCAGGAATAGTTTGATATCCAGCATAGAAAATATACTTGGGGGGAATCTGGTGTGGAAGAGGTGTGTAACATGCACTCTAAAGCGTAAGGTTAGGGACACATTCATTTAATTTACTGCCCTATGCGTGAAAATTGCACAAGTTTTATCTATGATGGGTCTCAGCTTGAGACAAGAAAATATGGCCCTATTGAGGATGTGCCTAAAGATGAACTTACCCATGAGACTTATTGGAAGAAAACATTGTTTGAAGATCCTTGTACTGAAGAAGATCAAAAAGAGTTTTCTTTGTGTAATCACCTTTGTAGGTCAAAAGAGCATAATGAAATTGATGTTGTTCCACGAGTTCTTACTGCACAGAGAAATTATGGCATGCTCTAGTGAAGAAAACTACTTCAATGGCATACTCTACAGGTCACATAATGATAGATGGTCATGTTTGTTACTACAATCATTCCAAGAACATACCACATCATGTGGTTTTTGTTATTGACAAGTTTGGTTCAATGTCCAGTCCTGATATAAGACCAACCATGGCCAAATTTATATCTCGACACAATTGTAGGCTGGGTTGTGTGTATGAGGCAATTGTTTGATTCATTACTACCAGGCATAGAAATATTAGTGATGATTCTTTATCTGTGGTTCTCTTTGATAATACAACAATAGTCTCTCTAGAAATGCAAGAGATGAAGGAAGATAGAGTGTACAGTCTTATTCAATATGTCACAGTAGGTGGAACCAATTATTCTTGTGGTATGAAATTGGGAGAGGAGGCAATTTATTGAGAATCCAAGCATCCTAATGTGGTCAAGAAGAAGCCAAAAATTATTTGTTTGAGTGATGGTGGAAACAACGATGGGAGAGATCCTCTGGAGTTTGTAAATAAACTGAATATGATAGAACTAGGCCCTATGTGTGATAATTGCAGAAGTCGTATCTATGATGGCTCTTGGCATGAGACAAGAAAATATGGCCCTCATGAGGATGTGCCTAATGATGAACTTACCCATGATATTTATTGGAAGCAAATGTGGTTTGAAGATCCTGGTACTGAAGAAGATTAGAAAGAGTTTTCTCTGTGTAATCAACTTTGTAGGTTAGAATATCATAATGAAATTGATGTTGTTCCACGAGGTCTTACTGCACAGAGAAATGATGGCATGCTTCAGAGAAGAAAACTAGATCAATGACATCCTCTACATGTCAGATAACTGCAAATGGTCATGCGTTTTACTGTGATCATTCCAAGAACATACCACATCATGTGGTTTGTGTTATTAACAAGTCTGGTTCAATGTCCAGTCCTAGTATAAAACCAACCATGGACAAATTTATATCTCGACACAATTGTAGGCTGGGTTGTGTGTATGAGGTTATCATTCAATTCATTACTACAAGCATAGAACTAGTAGTGATGATTCTCTATCTATGGTTCTCTTTGACAATACATCAATAGTTGCTCAAGAAATGCAAGAGATGAAGGAAGATAGAGTGGACAGTCTTATTCAATATGTCGCAACAAGTGGAACTAGTTATTATTTTGGTCTAAAATTGGTAGAGGAGGTAATTTAAAAGTAGATTTCTTGAGACAAGAGTTTAAATTCTTGGTTTTTGTTTCCAAATATGGTGAACATCCCGATTTCCCTTATTCCCCAACTCCTGCAGATCATGAGGCACCTCAGATTGTAGAGGAGAATCCCACCACCCCATTTTTTCCTTGTCCTCCTCCTTTTCTGGTCCTAATGTGCGTACCCCCTTGTAGTGATCATGAAGCTAAGTAATCTGTGCAACATGTCCCCAACCCATCTTCTCATATATCTTCCACTTCAAAGGAGGAAATTCTAGAATGACTCAAGAAGCCTACAACGAAGACTCACTCCTCAATTCTCCAATAGGACATCATCATTCATAACTCAAGTCTCGAATATGATTTGCATCTCTGCCATCCTCTATCATCTATAAGCGCTGACTCCTTGTACCATGACTTGCTTGATCAATATGCTTCTTCGACCAGTTGTTCGCATTCTCTTGATTCTCAAGTTACTGGCTCAAATTGCAATTAGGTGAAGGAAGTCACACTACACATGCAAAGGAGTCGAAAGGTGAGGACACTATTAATCTTCCCTGTTTATTTCAAATCAGTCTACATCAAGATAATGAGCTTCCATTTTTAAAAAATTCTCAATCTTCTAATCTCAGTGGAACATCATGTACAATCAATTATTTAAATCAATCCCAAACCTTGGGAGGTATTCATCCCAATGATTATAACTCCATGTTTGTATGTCGTGATGAATGCCCAAGCACATAATGTGATCCTCTGGTTTCCCATGAAGATTTTAATTCAGATATAGAATATGATCTGGTCAAAGAATATGTCTGTATCAAAACTTCCTCTTCACCTCACTTCCCATTGTGTCCTACCGTTCGTAACACATCTACAGGTGGTGGAGATACTCCATGCTGTTTTCTTTATCCATCCAATGATTTATCTCCTCGATTGACACAAGATGATGAGGTTGTCCATGATAAAATTGAACATAGTTTAATCGCACAGGACTCTTCCCACCCCTCATCATCTCTTATGCTGCATGAAGATGACTCGTCAAATCAGCCTTCTTATGTGATCTCACCAATTCATTTATCTTTGGATGTACCATCATAAGAGACTCTTCAATTGAGTAATCTGATTGTTGTTTAAAAATGTGACAGAGATGTGTAGAGCCTCTAACTTGCACCTAATTATCTCCATCATTACCTACAGCTTTTCCTCACTTATCCCTCTCTTTTGCCCTATTTTCCTCATAAAATTACCCAGATCATTACATTTGATGTCTTTAAGCATGATTGGTTGACTTTGCTAAATGTTTGACTGTTTGTCTAGATTTTTGACATATGCACAGAGTTTCCGCAGCTGTCTGGCAATTCCGTAGCCATTCAGCAATTCCGCAGCCTTTTCATTGATGTCCATGTCCCACGTGTCATTTTGAAAAATGAATCACATGGGCACGTGGGAATGAAGGTGTTGAAGGTTCCTGTGCTATTGGTTTGGTCAGCAACGCCACGCATACCTTCGGTCAACGAGGATCAAACTTCAGTCAACAAAGCCAGCTCAAACGGTGCTGCGTGAACTGAAAGGTCACGTCACTTCAGATGGCAACTCCTCCACTCTACGCAGGTAATGGGAGACAGGATCCAACCTTGGATTCAACCTCCATGACGACCGTACCTTCCAGATCACCCACGGACCTATTGACGTGTTGCTGAACCATTTAATTAGCATGTTGTCAGTTAATTTCCAGTTTCATGTTTTACGCAGTAGGCAGTTGTTCATACGCTTATAAAATCCAGCGTCTGCGCACGCTTAAGGATTAGTTTTTAGTTGTTTTGTTTATGTAATTGCTACGCTTTTAGTGAGCACAGAAACTCTGTTTTGAAGCTTCTGTTTCAGCACTTTTTAACTGTAATTTCTGCATTATGAATTAATAGAAGACTGCTGTTTTGACTTCTTTACATAGCTGATCTTTCTTTGGGCTTTGTGGATGGAGGGCCCCCGTTCATAACAGCCTTTGTACAGTAATTTACCTTTATGTTCTTGCCATTTCCTTCTTTTGAATTCAGCAATTTTCCTTTTCTTTAACACATGTACAGATTTGATTTACTTTCACTTTCATTTCATTTCCAGCATTTACTTTAAACTGATCAGGACTGTTTTCTGCAGGTGTTAGCCCGGGATTGTGTGTCTTTGTGTATTTGCTTTATCTCTAATAGTATTTTCAGTTGTCATATTCATAATTGCTGCCTTTACTCTATTTTCCTAGCTGATTTCTAGTTTAGTTTCTCAAGTTGTATGCTAACATATTGATGGTCTCTTTATCATAAGCTGTTCATCTTTAAGAGATCAGAATACTAATAAATTACAGCTTGCTTTGAGTACTTTTTAGACTTATTTCTAACTACTTCTTAATCGTGTTTCACATAATACCATATGTTGGAAGCAGAGAGTTAGGAAGAGTTAAACATTATAACTGGTCTTTAAAGTAGTTTTTCTTATCTTTTTATTGCAGCAGCATGAGTAGTGACTAGTGCTATTAGAAAGTGGTTTTTCTGCTTTGCTTTCAGTTTCATTTCAAGTTATTTCTTTCAAGCTTTTTCTTTGCGAGTTTAGAAGGTAGTTAGAAATCACCAGTAACACACACTCACTCTTTTAGAAATCACCTTACACACACTATCACTCATCTGTTTATAAAATCTCCATTCCATCTTAGGAAGATAAATTGACCACAAACAACACCCCCAAATGACAAAAAGATCTAAGAGGTTGCTTAAGTACATATAGTACACCTTCACTTCATCAGCTTACGAGCCCCGGGTTGACAATTAATGAAATCGATTTAGAAACACTAAATTGACCAAACACCTAGGATAATGGGGTGCATGGCATGGTGGAGAGAGTGATGTGGTGCCCTTGTGGTGTGCCACATGGCACCTTGTCTTAGCATTTTCTTGGGTCCAAGAGGGCCTAACTCACATGACACATGGCACTCTCTTATGAGGCCACACGGATGGTACATCATCATTTGGCATCAATGTTATAGGCTATTTTGTCTCATCTGATCAATCAGCCTCATAATGGGATCATTCACATCTTATTCCCCCATTACATCATCATTGCACAAAGCCTTATGCATGACTCTCTCATTCCCCAAAATTTCTACCCTAAACTACATCATATGAGCTAGTTTTAGGACCAATGCACCATGGCCTCTTGCTATACAGTGTTCACCTACATGTTGCTCCATTATGGTCTATGTTGATCACCTACAAGTTTCTCTCCTTACACCTGCGTTGGTTCTAGAAATTTGGGAAAAAGAGAGAGAATATTGAAGCCTCCATTTCCAGAAGCTTCCGGGATCTATTATAACCATGTACCTCAGATAAAACATTTGAATCTTATCTTATCCTACCATGGAGTTTTCATCCCTTATCCTTAGATCTCATCCTCCCATCAAGAGTGGATATCAATCCCAAGATTGGTAAAAGGATAAGACCTCCCAAATTACTTCTATATATATTTACAGCCTTCCATATGCAAGAGGTTGGATTTTGGAGAGTGATTCTACCCTAATTTTGTTGTTGTGAGAGTGATGCTTACATGCATTTAGGGTGATTGGAGGTACACTTTGTGACAAAGAAAGGAAAAGTCAACAACATGGAGGAGCTCTTCTACAAGATTGACACCTATTTATGGTTGTAACTCACTCCATTTATATCAATACAAAAAGTTCTTTTTTTTTCCTATATATGATGTTATTATTTCATATATTTCAATACGATGTCAATATGTTGAATAAAGTAGATAGATGATGCTACATATATCTCGTAGTTTATTTTCTTGTGTTGTCTTATTGTGCAAGTTCTAATTTTGGCAACTAGATCTAGGATTGGATCATTCATGCCAAACAAGGAGTGAAACATATGATAGATTCCAAGTAGGTTTCTTCCCTTCATCTACTTAATTTAAGTAAAACATTGGGTCCTTTGTCATTTTGTTGTTCTAGGTTAACCACCAAACCTAGGGGAGATATTTATGTCAGCAGTCATAAATCCTGCATAACAAATTGGCGACTCTGCTAAGGAGCGGTCTATTCCCTTGGTGGTTTATTTGTCCACTATGTTTGATTTGCCTCTATCATAGACCTTTTTTGCTTTAACCAACAAAGAATAGACCTATGGAAGTGATTGCATTGAGTCTTGTTTGAAACTTTTGTGTCAGAATCCTCTTTCCCAGGACCAACACACCCTCTATTCTATTGATAGAGTGTTGCACCCCACCTGGGCCTTCTTTGTGCCTACGTTTCACCCCACCTGGGCCCTCTCTGTGCCTGTGTTGAAAATCACTGGTGCCTCTTCTACACCTACGTTGATCTCTTTTTTTGCACAAAATTTTCCTTGTTTTCTTAGTGTTAACTTGGTCAACCTACTTCCAGCTGACCTTCCTTGAATCTTGAGTGCCTTGTGGTCTCTTTGAAGCCTCCATTTTGTTTTCATTTGTGTTTGAATTCCTTTTTTAAGGATCGGTTTCAATTTTTATTTGCTCTTATCATTAGGTCCCATGCAAACTAATTTCGTTTGATCATTGGTCGCTTGGATGAATTGTTGTTTTAGTCCTCATTATAAACAGTTCATTTGGATCAATGATTAAACATTTATATCTTAGTTTTCATTTGAAAATTAAGTGGAATCCAAAAAAAATATCTTATGCATCATCCATTGCATATAGGGCTTTGATTTTTATTGGAAAAGTGAAGTTATAGAGATCAATTATTGCATCACTTGTTTGTTGCGTTGTAGGTGTGTTAAGGTAACATCGATTTTTGAGCCTTGAAACTAAAACATAATTCAAGTTCAAATTTAACATTTACTAAATCAACTTGAGGAGCATTTGTAACATTAGCGCAAACACATAGAGGCCTAGGCTATAGATGTGTTCTGGTGTCATTAAATGTAGGAGTTGTCGTTGTTTTCCAGTGTTTCATCCTGGGGGTGAAATCTTGTTCCCCGTATGTGAGTGTATGGGATTGTTCTCCATGTACCTTTGGGTATATATGTGGTGCTCCACACACATAAAGTATATGAGAATGCTCTCATCGAACGGCTATGCATTAGAAAACACCACAATGGACTGCACTCCCACGTATTGTCGAGTATATTTTGGGAGTCCCCTATAGGTTTCTATGCATCCATAGGTAACCGATTTAGTCACCTTGTATACTATGTTGCGTCAAACACAACATTTGGGGAGATTTCCTGCACGCATGTTAAGTCCTTAGTTCACCAAGGTGTATATTGTAGTTCACGGTTGCTTAGTAAAACAAACTTTATACCTAGTTACCCCTTTGTTTTTTTTGTGTCCTTAACTTCTAAAATCAATTTATTTTATGTGGAACAACACCCTCCCTGTGAAGAACTCCTTAGTGGATCTTAGGTTGAGACTAATGGAAATAGTTCTAGAGTCTACCAATCAAGGGAACCCCTATGATAGGAATCCTGGTCCTTTTCATTCTTTTGGAAACATTGGTGCTCCTTATATGGAAACATTGTCCCTTCCCGGATTTACCATTAGTTTGCTAGTTTAGTTAGTTTTGACCCCTATGGTTCCGAATGTCCAAACTGCTTCTCAACTGAGGTCTCCTTCAATTGAATAGCATCAACCTCATGTTGATCCTAAAGTTAACCCTTTCCTTCTCCACCTATTGTTTCTTCATCCTTTTCTTCCTCTTCGCCTGGTGAAATTCTAGGTTTTAGTAACCAGGAAGCTAAGAAGAAGAAGAAAATGATGAAGAGGAAGAAGCAAAATAAGCAGGGGGCAACCAAGAAACCATTGCTACAGATGCATCTAGTATGGAAAAGTCTTCCAATCAGCCTCATAAAGTTAAATCCCCTTGCGTGTTATGTAAGGGTGACCACCTTTTTAGAGATTGTCCTGGTATTCCCAAGGTATTAGAAGTGTGGTCCATAGGCTCACATCAGCCTTTGTCATCAACTTCTTGAGATCTTTCTGGTGACAAACCCTCAACTAGTGAGAGGAAGGTCCATGGGAAAAAGGTAAAGTCAAATTTACCTATAATTTATGTGAAGAGAATCATCCTATTCACCTTTGTCCTTATATGGATGAAGCCTCAAAGGTTTTGGAAAAACTTACAACTTCTTAGCCACGAATTCTAGCTGGTTACCAGAATCTTTCTCCCAATCCTCCACTAGTTGATGAAGTGATTAATCAAAGTCCATTTTTAATCAATCCCACTCTCTCTTAACATGAATCCCATGAGTTTGTTCCCGACCAACCATTGGTTGAGAAAATGGTTGACTCAATTCCACCTTTAGTTGATCGTACCTTTCTTGTAGAGAGCAAACTTCATACAACTTAGGTTCTTCTTATTTCCTCATATTCTAATGAATTGGGAGGAAATCCTCTCGTTCCAAAGACACAGGAGGATAATCCTCTCGTTCCCTTGGCATAAGGGGGAAACCCTCCCATTCTTATGGCACAATGTGGTAGTTATCTCGTTCCTATGGTGCCCCTTCCAAGTAGTATAGTCACTTCCTTTGATTGGAGTCGAATGACAGGATATCGTCTTCCTCCTTACGTTCCATTCCATATCATGGTACAGTCGTATAATGTGGTCATACCTAGCACAATTATAAATCAAGGCACATCCGTTAGTATTATGTCGTCAACTTCTTGGCAAGCTTTAGGTTCTCCACATCTTGTGCCCGTTACCCAGAATATGTTGGCTTTTAAGAGAGGAACCAATCAACAATTAAGGATCCTTCCTAAGTTTCCCATTACTTTGGAAGGAAAGACTGTCTATATCGATATAATGGTAATCCAACGCCCTTTAGATTTTAATATACTCCTTGGGTGTGACTATGTTTATGTCATGGGAGCTATTTTCTCTTCACTCTTTCGTGTGATGTGTTTCCCACATTAAATAAGAATCGTGACTATTGACCAAATTTCATTCATTGGTCCTAATTTGGCTCCAAATCAACCAACTTCCCTAAATGTTCCTTATATGCAAGTGGTACCTTCCCCACCACTAGTTAATTATGTGGCCAGCTATTCCATGCCTACGTCTACTGATGATCTAGTAGGTGATGTAGTGCATCATGTACTAGGGGCATTGGAGTCTGATCTTTCCATTAGATCCCTTGATATGTATCCCTTATATGTTCTCCCATCTGATGAGAAAATCTTGGAAGCCATGGTCTCTCAGAGGCCATGATTAAGGCTTGAAGCATAGTTTCTTTTCTTGTGTCAAGCTCAATAAAAAATGAAATAAGGTCCTTAGAGCAGAGTCCCTTTTCTTGTGTCAAAATCCTTAAAAAATGAAACAAGGTCCTTTGATCAAAGTTCATTTTCTTGTGTCAAGCTCATTAAAAAATGAAACAAGGTGTCATGAGGATAGTTCTTTTACTATCTCAACCTCGTTAAAAAATGAAATAAGTTCCCATGCTCATAGTTCTTTTCATGTGTCAAGTTCATTAAAAAATGAAATGGATTTAATTTTCAATTAGATTCTTTGATTAGATCTCATAAATTCCAAGTCAAGTCTTTCACTTGATCTCATAAATGAACCTTCATTCCATCCACCTGTTAGTACCCAGTAGTATACTTAGGTGCATGAAATGAAGCTTGGGGGGTATGTACTTTGAATTGAATCATCACGCTGGGGGCATGAAAACTTATTTCAAGCATAGTTTTCCTCTGTTTCATGCTTGTGTAAAAATGAGACCACTCTCAAGCATAGTTCTATCATGTTTCAAGCTTATGAAAAACCGAAACCATCTTCAAGTATTCTCAAGCATAGTTTCCCATGTTTCAAGATTCTGTAAAAATAAAAACCATTCCCATTTTATCCCTCGTGATTTCCATTTTTATCATCCTGTTTTTTCCAGATGAGCCTTGGTTTTTTTTCATTCCATCATCACCATCTTCTTATTTGATCATATGCTTTCACTTGGGTTTTACCCTTTCCTGAGGAACAACTACGATGAGTGGTCTTGTTAGCCTACCTCTTGACCTTTGCATATTTTGAGAAGTTCTATCATGATCAAAACTATTTTCTACCCTTTATACCACTCGTTCCTCGAGTAGGAGTTCACTTTTAGCTCTTTTCAGACTCCCAAATATGACAATATTTCCGAGCACTTGTCTTTTCGAACTTGTAAAAGTAAATGAAAAGACACCTAATCAGTATAATTTTAACCCTTTTCTGGACTAAGATAGACTAATTACAAAAAATGAAAACCTTAGTCAAACATAAGAGGTTCTCTTGAGTATTGTCTTCTACCTTTTCAGACTTGAGAGACTATCTACGAAAAAAGACATCTGAGTTTTCTTTTTCGACTCTTTTTCAAACTCTCTAAACATGAAAAAGAAGTCGACTTTTACCTTCGTTGGACTCATTAAAACATCAAATAATGATGAACTTGTCAAACATGACAAGTTCGAACCACTCATTCTTAGGTTTCATTAAATATACTCATATGGATTCATCTGAAGGATGGACTTACAAATCAAGCATATGTTATCCTCCTTAAGCTTGTTAAAAAATAAAGAGGTACTGACCAGTATGGTTGGGGAAATTGGGAAAATAGGGTACTCCATTTGTTAAAGGCAACGAGTCGCTCTTGAACATGACACTCTTCCACTTCATCTCCGTGGTTTTTGGGTTGGATAGTCTGCTTGTCTTTTGGTTCATCATACCTTCACAGAACCTCCATTTCGGTGCTGGTTCAATGCTTCTAAATCCATTCAATTTCGTCGGTATGTTCAAGAGAAGCCATCATGTTAATATCCGTTACAATACTCTTAATCCTTCATTCCATGTTCACCTTTCTTTATCTAGTTCCATACTAGCATCATTCTAATCATTTTGTATCAATCATCATACCGGTTTCGTGTCGTTGATGGGGAATACATCAAGGCCCTCCTGCGATGGGTTGCTTCCTATTGACATCAGTACATAATAAAGGAAGTTGAATTAGAAACACCCATCGGTACCTTAGTTCTTTCATACATCAATGGATAGTTTCCTCACTTTCGGTGACAGGCTTACATTAATCGCCTTTGACCAAAATATTTTATGTGGTGTTCAACGTCAACTCATTTACTCACACCATATAGTTTTTACTTGAGTACCTTGAGAGCCATTAACATAATCGGTGGTTTCTCTCATGTTTGTTAAAATCTTACATAATTGGCCGGTAATCAGATGGTGTCTATGTAGGTTTTAATCCGTACAGAAATTACTTGTATACGAATTCTAAAACATAGAAAATAAACAATGCGAGAGCATAACACATAAAACACATATAGATAGAGATTTTCCCCTGGATCCCAAACCGGGACTACCAGCTTGATTTTTCATTATGTTCCTTTCAATGTTATAATACATATTTATACATGTCAAAGCATCCAATACCATGGACCGAAAACCATCGCGTCCAAAACCATGGACCGAAAACCATTGCATCCAAAACCATGTGCGAAAATCATGCACAAACCATAGGTAGGTCCGCCCAACATAACATAGGGTCCAAAACAATTTAGGGGCGCTGCCCCAAACCGCATAGAGTGGGGTTACCTACACCCCTCAAACCCCCAATGACTCCCTCCGCTACGTAATCGCCGCAATAAAGGGGGGGCTCCACCCCCCTTCTAACCCCCCGGTTAACTATGTGGGCTAGTCGTGGAAAGAATATAACACAACCAAACATTCTACCACTTGTTATTTTCTTTCCACAGGGGGCCACAAGAGAGCTTAGTCATTTATCCAGCCCTACAATGCCCATTCTTTCTCTACACCAAGAGAACTTCTAAGAGCTCACATATTTTTTCAATGCATCTGCAGTATTCTTCAAAGTGTCCACCTTTACCAGCAACACCCTTTTGTCTTCTATCATATCCCTCAGAAAGTGATACTAAACATCAATGTGCTTTGTCTTTGAATGATATTCAGGGTTCTTTGTACGAAAATTGCAGTTTGGCTGTCACAGTCTATCCTTATAGCTCCCTGTACTAACCCCATACTTGAACACAATCTCTGTAACCAAACTGCTTCCTTGCTTGCATGAGTGGCTGCCATGTATTTTGCCTCTGTAGTTTATAGTGCCACTACATATTGTTTCTTACTCATCCAACTAACTGCACCTCCAAATAAGTTAAACACATACCCACTTGTAGATCTTCTCTGATCCAGATCTCCAGCCCAGTTTGCATCAACAAAGCCACAAATATCCAACACTCTCTCCAATCCTGGTCTTCCTTGGTAGCACAAACCATAATCACTAGTGCCAGGCAAATACCTGAAAACCCACTTCACTGTTGTCCAATGTTCCTTTCCTAGTTTTGACATAAAGCTGCTCAATACTCCCACTACATGTGCAATGTCTGGTCTAGTACAGGCCATTGCAGACATCAGGCTACCGACTGCACTTGCATATGGAACACAGGACATGTCCTCTTCCTCTTCTTATGTCTTGGTTCAGCAGATAAATTTACACCTACAAGAATAGGAACCTTCACCGATTTACTATCTTGCATATTAAATCTCTGCAATATTGTCTCGACATACTTTCTCTGGTTTAACTAGAGCTTCCTCTTTTCCCGATCTTTTTAATTTCCATGCCCAAAATATAGTTTGCGACACCAAGATATTTCATGTTGAATTTGGAGGACAATTGGGTCTTCAAATCCTGGATAATTTCTTTGTCATTTCCAACCAGCAACATATCATCCACATACAATACCAAATAAATAACACGATCACCAATTAATTTAAAATACACATAGTAATCTGCTTTGCTTCTGGTGAAGCCAAGTCCTTGTATAAATGTATCAAATTTATGATACCACATCCTTGGTGACTGTTTTAACCCATATAGAGACTTCTTTAACTTGCATACCAATTCTTTCTTACCCTTCACCGCAAAGCCTCCATTTTGCTTCATGTAGATTTCCTCTTCCAGATCTCCGTGAAGAAATGTTGTCTTCACGTCCATCTGTTCTATCTTAAAATCAAAAGCAGCAGCAACAGATAAAAGTAATCTAATAGAAGTTACCTTGGAAACAGGAGAAAAAATATCACCAAAATCAGTTCCCGGCACCTGGGAATAACCTTTTGCTACCAACCAAGCATTGTATTTCTCCACCTTTCCTTCTGCATTTTTCTTCTTCTTGAACACCCATTTTTTGCCACTGGGTTTCCTTCTAGCCGAAAACTACACCAGATCCCAAGCCTCATTTTTGTGCAAAGATGCCATTTCATCAACCATGGCCTCTTTCCAGAGTTTTCCATCCTCTGGATCTACTGCTTCCTTCACAGTTCTGGGATCATCATCAGTAATAGATAAAGAAAATTTTGAACAGAAAGCAGATGGACTATACCTTTCTGGCTGCCTTATTTCTCGAACTAATCTTCTCACACCCGGAGTTTGTGGCTCTTCATCTTCTGATTCCTCCTCTACTGTAGAGTCTGATTCTTCCTCCTTTAGATCAAACTCTATCTTCTTAGGTTCCTTCGGTTGGAATTCATGTTTAATAACATCTTTCACCTCTCTGAGCACCACATCTCGATTGTACACAACCTTCCTTGTTACTGGGTTCCAAATCTTATAACCCTTTAAACCATCCTTATACCTAATAAAGATGCACTTTTCAGATTTACTATCCAACTTTGTTCTTTTCTCCTTTGGAACA
>APFE031673342.1:47207-97174 GCA_000404065.3 Pinus taeda | reverse complement strand
CTCATCTGGATCGACGAGGCTAGACTACTACAACAGCGTGGGACTACAGGTAGGATCTAAAACACTTGGTTTCTCGTATGATAATGCATGTTTAGAGAAGGATTGCACTTAATTGTCTTGTTTGTCACTAGAAAGTCTTAGGCTTCTAGGGAGGTTGGTTTTGTCCGCAAGATTAACTCTTTCCGCATAACAAGATTCCACAACAGAGGCAAAATATGTGGCAGAAGTTGAGGCAACAAAAGAAATTATGTGGCTCAGGAAAATTCTGGAACATTTGCAGGTAAAACAAGTACAATTGACTCCACTCGTGATTGAAAATACCTCAGCAATAAAGTTGGCCAAGAACCCAGAGTTCCATGATCAAGCGAAGCACATCAATACCAAATATCATCTAATTTGACATCATGTTGAGGCTAAAACAATCCATCTTCGCCACTGTTCCACTAATGAGCAGATTGCAGACATCTTCACCAAAGCACTTGGAAGAGAAAATCTTGAAAGATTTAGAACGATGCTTAGACTCGCCAAGATCCCTTTAGATTAAGGGGGGGAATTTTGACACCTAATCATAGGTGTTGGGTGAACAACTGTAATTAGTGTAAATAAATAATAGAGAAAATGGAGACATATCAGGAGATGAACTGAATAGTCACTCCCTCCTATATATAATAATGAACAACCTGAATGAATAATACGATCAAATTTGAGGAGTTACCTCCTGGTCTGATAGGCGCAACTAACTATGATCTTGGGTTAGGACCCACGAAGCCAACAAATGGTTTCATTGTCAGGACTGGGGTCTGCATAAACAGATATGTGATGTCGCATCACTAGAATCCAACAAAGAAATAAATTGAGAAGTGGTTGGATAGAAAGATCCATGAATTCATAGCGCAAGAAAACAAAAATCCACGCCTGACAAAAGAACAGTGGTTGGATAGATACTTATACACATGGATATATGAGATCTTCTTCTGCACCTTCTCGATCGAGCTATACGAGTGGATCGCTAAATTAGTAGATGGCCAAGGAAGATGGAGGCTTGATGGTCCAATAGTGTGGACCTCAGAGCTAGTGCAGAGGTCGGAATCCTCTAAATATAATATCATGTGCATTGTTGATCACTGGCTTGATCAAGTCATAGGAGGATTTGTGACAGAATTCATTGTCGATACCTTAGTTGGCTACAGTGAAGCAGAGTGGTGCTTTTTCAAAGGACCGTGAGGTAAGTATTTGAAATCGTTGAATACTTGGATTAAAATGATCTTGTGTGAAAAGTGAGTTTTTCCACCACCTTGATATTTGGATCTACACGAAGTGGACGATTATTTAGAAATCAGGAAAGAGCAGGGCTTGAATACAGCCCATTGATAGAACCTCCTTCGAGCGACGATGAGGGAGCGGTATAGGCCTCACCGCGAAGTGTTGTACAGTTGATAAAGTATGGTTTTTTGTGAATACCTCATCCACCCACGCCACCTTCACCTTCACCTTCATAGCATAAACCTTCGCCCACACCACCACCTCCTTTTCCATCGTTCAACTTGTTGAATACAATGAAGCTACCCATTTTCAAAGGCTTCGGAAGTGAGGACCCAAATCGGTTTTGGTTCGTTGCAAAGGCTATATGGATGGCACAGAATATTATAGATAATCATATAACAAAGGCACAGTTGGTTACTGCTTTACAAGATTGCACGTTGACATGGTACATTAAGTACTACACAGGTAACCCATTGGCATCATTAGTGGACACACAGACTGCTCTAAACAAGGAATTTGGTAGACCTAATTCTGAATCGCAATTAGTCATTGGATTCAAGGAAATCGCAATGAGGATTAGTGAAACTCCCTAGGAGCTGGATCAGAGACTAAAGTGCGGAATCCATGAAGCTACTATGAATCTCATAGAAATTCAACACCGCAATTGGTTTATAGCCATGCTCCTACCTCACTTAAGGATTGCTTTGTCACAACAAAAGATAGGGACTTAGGCGGAAGCATTGGAGATCGCAAAGAGGTTACATGAGACCCTTGTCCAAGACGTGACATTGGGATCTCAATAGATTCATTCAGAGTTACAAAACCTCTACTTGGAGTTGCAGAGCTTGAAGAAGGAAAAAGCGGCTCGGTCGGAGGTGCACTAAGAACTTTGGTGCCTAAAATGTAAAAACCAGGGGCATGATAAGGATCATTTCCTTTTTCATGAATTATATGGTAGAGGGAGGGACCATGCCTATGAGGTAGGAAGCCCCATTAGGACCAAGTAGAGGGTCCATGTTGTGGTGCACTATCTGTCAAGTAGCAAGAAAACATCTAACAGAAAATTGCCACTTGTTGCAAATATTTGTGCATGCACCCCAATTGTTATTTTGAAATTTCGATAAATCAGTGGGCCACGATGAGTGTAATTGTCGTAGATATGAGTTAATGATGGAGAGAACGACTATGTTTCAAATGCAGACATAAATGTATCCTCTAGATCAAGGTGCTGGGGGAGCGCGCAGAGGATATCAGGGGCACAAACGAGGTCGAGGAGGAGAACGACCTAGTAGAGGTCGAGGACAAGTTATTTTCTACAATTGCAGAGTGCAAGGACACTACACGCAGGAACGTATGAGCCAGGCTCACCCATATTTCCAATATTGTACTCAATTTGACCACGTGATAGAATAATGCCTTAGACTGATAGCTAAGATGAAGGAGAAGAAGGTGCAGCCTCAATAGCCCACCCAGAATTTACAAATGATAGGGTTGAACCCTACGAGGAAGATCCCAATGTGAATATTGTGTTGTGAAACGGAATGATGACTGGTGATGATAAAGGAAAGTGCCTGAAGAGAGTGAGTGGGTTCAAAAGGCCCCAAAAAAAGAAGTTGGGTTTGACCTGGAGCACGCAAAGGAAACGTTCATGGAAGCAAGGAAAATCTTCGTTGAGGCCTCTACCTCAGGAAGTGAGGACAAGCTATCTGATGAAATTGACCCCTCCATGCTTACCACTTTCTTAGATACTTGTATGAAGATCCTGCGCAACAAGAGTGCGGTGAAGGGGCTACAAGAACTGATAAATAAGTGTGTTGGTAAGGAAGGTTCTCTTGAAGGACACCACACAATCAAAAAGATAGGCAAACACAAGGCAAGAACAAGGCACGAGATGAGGCTTACTGCACAAATAGGAGAGTATCAAATGGATCAGGTTATTCTGGATCTAGGTTCAGATGTGAATGTTTTTCGTAAATAGACATGGGGAAGAATGGGGAGAACTATGCTACAATGGTCCCCAATTTAGCTAAGAATGAAAAATCAACAGAAGATTATCCCTATGGGGATATTGCATGGAGTGATCGTAGATATAGAAGGAGCGAGCGCGTTGGTTGATTTTGAAGTAATAGAGATTGTTGATGACAGCAATCCATACTCCATGCTCCTGGGAATTTATTGGGCCATTGATATGAATGTGGTAATCAATTTAAAGAAACGGACAATGTCGTTTGAAAGGAAACCACTCCGCATAGTAGTCCCAATGGACCCTGCAAAAGTACCGTGCTACACTGAACCGGTTTGCGATTATGAGAAAAGATATGATGATTTCGACCAAATCTATAAGATAACAGTGCAAGATCAAGAATGGGTTAGTCCGATAGCTGATGGAAGAATTTCATGGGACCGCAAAAGATCATGTACTTCAAATTCAGATGAATAATTGTAGCACTGGCATAATAGGTTGCACGAAGTATCTACGTTGTGCTATAATATGATGACTAAATCGTTGTGATGTGTATCATTTGAGGTAAGAAGTTTTCTTTATTATGATGGTCTAACTAATGTAGATATATTTTTTGGATGCATTTGAAATCGAAGTGCTAGAGACACATCGCTTCCAAGCATTGGATTTGGCGTTGTGCATTACACCTACACAGTGGTGGGCTATGCATAAAGGCAGTTTTGACGAATGGCGTGAGTATAGAAGAATGACGAGACTATAGTTTGGTCGTCAAAAAGTTTGACTAGCTGAAAAATATGATGGGAGAAATGATTCGCACAATCATTTAGAAAAATGGACTAAGGTTTATGGAATGGAGCCGCAACCAAAGTGGGTGCATATTTTCTGTCACACTTTGGACAGTGCTCCTATGAATTGGTACCTGGAAATAGAGCTCCACCACAGTACCGTAGAGTGGGACATATTAAGAGAAGTAATTTGGATGACCTTCATCTTTGAGGATAGGTTCAAAAGCATCGACAAAGCACTATAATAGTTTAATGCATCAATATTCAGAATACTGCAGGACCATTTAGAATTGATTTCACCTAGATTGGAGCACCCAGCTGCGCCATGCACTAGAATGCTACAATGTGACTACTAAAGAAGATGATGAGGATCCAAGGAATATTAAAATCCCAAAGGTAGAGGGCCACCGCAACATTGAAGGACCACAAATAGAGAATCTAGACATCACCACACCATTAAAGACTAGACAAGTGAACATTGGCACAAAAGCAAAGCCAAAGTTTGTGAAGATTGGAGATTACTGGGATGATGCCACATTAGATAAGGTTGTTGAGTTGCTTGACAAATACCAGGATTTGTTCCCTACCAAATTTTCAGACTTGAAAGGTATCATAGGAGATTTGGGCATGATGAAGATTTCCTTGAAGCCAATCACGAAGTCGATCAAGCAAAGGCCATATTGCCTTAATCACAAGTATAAAGAAAAGTTCTTCTTGGAGTTGGACAAGATGCTTGCAGTGGGTATTATTGAACCGATGGAGGAATCTGATTGGGTGAGTCCAATGGTCATTTAAGAAAATAAGCAGAAGGATGAAATAAGAATTTTCCTAGATCTTAGGAAGCTTAATGATGATTTCGTTCATGATCCTTTTCCAACTCCTTTCACAGATGAGCTACTGAATAATGTTGGAGGGAAAGAGGCCTATTCATTCACTGATGAGTTCTCTGGATACCATCAGATTAATATCACAGGAGAAGACAGAAGTAAGACCACGTTAGCGATAGAGTGGGGATGTTTCCAGTATACCGTGATGCCCTTTGGACTAAAGAATGCACCAACGATTTTCTCACGCATAGTCATTGCAGTGTTAAAATAATTCATTCACAAGTTATTGGAGGTATATTTTGATGATTGGATAGTGTTTGGGCTAGTAAAGTGCCATGTAGCTAGTTTGTGCTTGATGTTGGATACATGTCGAACATATCATATTGCGCTAAACCTAAAGAAAAGCTTGTTCTGCATCCCTTTCAAAATCTTGTTGGGTCATGTAGTATGTAGGTAAGGACTTATGGTGGACCCTACTAAGATTATGGCGATAATTAATTTGTATGCACCGAAAAGTGTTAAACAGTTGTGTGCAACACTGGGCCACACTAGGTACTATCAGAAGTTCATTGAAATTTATGCCCATATTACTGTGCCTATGGAGAAACTGCTGAAAAAGGATGCTACATTCTGTTGGGATGAAGAATGTTAGCGAAGCCTAGATGCACTAAAGGAGAAAATGGTCACTGCGCTGATCCTAGTCTTCGCAGATTCGAAGAAGAAATTTCATGTGCATGTGGATGCTTCATGTGTTGCACTAGGAGTAGTGTTAACACGGGTTGGTGAAGGAGAATTGGATCACCCTATATCATTTGCGAGCAAGTAGTCGTCTAATGATGAAAATAATTACTCGATGACCAAGCGCGAAGGGTTGGCTATGTTGTACAAACTCCAGAATTTCAATCATTACCTGCTAGGCAGACATTTCAAGATGTATAGAGACCATTCTGCATTGAAATATTTAGTTAATAAGCCTGTGTTGGGAGGGAAAATATGCAGATGGATGTTGTTGTTTCAGGAGTATTTTTTGAGGTGATTGTGAAGCTAGGAAGGTTGAATGTCGGGCCAGACCATCTGTCACACATTGAAACAAGAGAGAAGCCTACCAATTTAGAGGACGAGTTGTCTGAGGCACAGCTCTTCGCAGTGCGCATAGTGGATAATCACTTTGTGGACATTATGCACTTTATGACTACAGGAACGGATCAAGAAGGAGACAACAGTCAGTAGAAGAAATAATTGGTGGTGCGCGCAACAAAATTTTCGGTAATTGCAAACCATTTGTATAAGATGGGATTGGATGAGATACTTAGATGTTATGTCCCTGAATTTGAATGAAACAATATCCTCCCTGAAGCTCATGGAGGAGTTGTGGGAGGGCATTATGTAGGTAAATAAACAATGCAGATGATTCTATGTGCTAGATTGTGTTGGCGAACACTGCATAAGGATTCTAAAGCATATTGTAGGGCATGTGACACATGTCAGAGAATGGGTAGGCTATCATAGAGGGGTGATCTACCTTTGAATCTGTAGGTTTCATTGCATCCATTTGAAAAATGGGCAATTAATTTTGTAGGACTGGTTCAACCTCCAGGAAAGAAGACAGATGCATGGTATATCATCACCGCGAATGAATATTTAACTAGATGGGAGGAGGTACAACGCGTGAAAGACTGTACCAAGGAAACCGAAGAAAAATTCTTGTTCGAATATATGTTGACTAGGTTTGGTTGCCCGAAGGTTTTAATGAGTGATCACAGAACACATTTTCTCAATGAAACGGTCAGTGTGCTGACAGACAAGTTCCAGTTTTATCACCAGAACAGTACGTCGTATCATCCTCAGGCCAATGGCAAGGTCGAGGATTTTAATAATATATTGGAGAATGTGATAACAAAGGTTTGCCACGTGTAGCAGAATTATTGAGACATGTGCATACTAGCAGTGTTATGGGCATATAGAACTACTTGCAAAAAGCTTACTGGTCAGACACCTTTTTGGTCAGTCTATGGTGTCGAAGCTCTAATACCTATGGAGTATATCATGCCTAGTTTATGCATATCAGCTTTCATAGGAATGGTGGACCACAGAGCCTTAAAAGATCAGCTTGTGCATCTAATGGAGCTCGAGGAAGATATTTTTTGGCTAGATTCCATCAACAGGTTCAAAAGGAACGTGAAAAAGCTTGGCACAATTGGCAAATCAAACTGCGCACCTTCAAGGTAAATGATTTGGTTTTATTATATGACAGTAAGTTTGATATGTTTCCAGGAGAATTTTAGATGCACTGGCTGGGGCCATATGTTATCAAAGAGATTATAGATGGTGGAGCAGTTCAGCTCGGGAAGTTGAACAAAGATCCATTTCCGGGGAGGGTAAATGGAAGCTAATTGAATCCATACACCAAGGATCTGGCCCAACGACTATGTGATGGTAGCATAGTCTTAGTGATCTAGGAAGCTGCAAGGAGGTGCAAGACTATAAACTATGATGCCTAGTTTATAGAGCTATGTGACAGGGGGGCTGCGTGAAAATGAATGATGTCACAGTACTAGAAGAAGCGCAAAGGGAGTTGTGTTATAGGAGGAGACACCACGCAGCGCAACTAGAAAGTAACCGTTACAGTCATTGTTCATGATTTGACTGCCAGGAGACGGTTAAGAGGAATGGGGGGGGTAGCATTTAAGGCATTTAAGGTTGAAATATTTCGAGATCTACCACCAAACTAGAATTTATGAATGGATTTTCAAGGGAACGATCAAATTTGAATTTGAATTCACCTATAAATTACACATGGTCGTCCAGTGAAAAACACTTTGCATCATTAGAATTTCTGTGTTGAGTTTTCAATTGTTTATGAATCCTCATTTTTTTCGTTGATTCAGTCGTTGCTTCTGTATTTGATAAGTTACCCGAGGATACCCAGTGGTTTATTCTCAGCACAGTGTCCAGACTATGCGAGACTGTTAGTACTGGAGGGGTTGTCGCCTCTAAGGGAGTTGCTCCAGAGGTAATGAGCAGGGAGGCTCTAGCTTCTCTGCCAACAGTGATGAGGTCGGCTAGGCTAAATCCTACACCAGTAAGAGAAGTGCCCAAACCTAAGAAGAACAAGCAAAAGAAGCCCATGCTGGTGCGTGAGTCACTGAGGAAGCATGCTACTACACAAGCCCAGAAGAAAGAAACACCGAGCATTATGGATAAGAGGAAAGTTGTGGATTTCGAGGTTGAGGAGGGTGAGAAGGACATAGACACCGAGGGAGTGGATCCTATATACAATTTGATGGATTATATCCCTCCATGCAGGGGAAAAGTGAAGGCCCCTAAGAACCTAGATGTAGGAAAATTCCTCCTCAATACACCCCTGTTACAAGAGAATATCACTTTTGAAGATCCACACCTAGCATGGATTCCCCATACTAAGCTGGAAGACTGGGATCTAGAAGACCATGAGAGGTTCCCCCACTTGGCCATAGAAAACTACATGAAGAGGGTCTTTTACAAGGAATTAGGTGTCATGGTGCTCGATCCAGTGGAGTAGATTCACGGAGTGAATCAGTCGGGTTTGCTGAAGTATTATGGATACCCTACTACCACCTCTTTAACATCAACCTCATTACGATCAAGTAGTTGTTGACCCTGGTGCATGACAGTTTTTTGTGGCTGAGCGTGCCAATCCCCATTACTGATATGTTGATCCATTAGATCATGTTGTTGTTGCACTCAGGGTTGAATCCAGCCAAGGAGTTTGGTGGAAAGACAAGCGAGTGCGACCTCACTGAAAAGATGAAGCGCAAGTTCAAATTAGTGAAGAAGTTGCAAGGGTCCTCGATCACCTCTATCACTGACCCTGTGGTGCAGATTTCCATGCAGATCCTTGCGAGAAACGTCATGAGAAAATGACGTGCAAACGAGACTCTGGTGCCAATGATTTATTTGGCTGCCTAGTGCACGTAGGGTATGCATTTTAACTAGGCATGCTACATTTGTAGTGAGTTCCTCATGAACTCTCGAGAAGCGTAGTACAAGAGCAAAATGTTCGAATATTCATGGTTGTTCCTCCCCATTGTGCTCATCACTTGGGATCTACCGTAGGACAGTCAGTTTCCTCCCGTGGATAAGGATTTTCCGGAGGCTGCAAAGTTTGTATCCCTCTGGGAAACAAAGGATGTCACACGCATCACAAAGACCAAAATATTTTGGATGCTGATGGAGGCCAGCATTCACATGGCCATCAACCAGAAGCCAAAATTGTCACCAACAGTGTTTGAACAGCTCTCGAACTATGTTGAGTTCAAAGCAAATTTCCACCATGTCTACATCAGAGTATGGAAAGATCCGCAAAAGAAATGGTTTGACCTCCCTTACTTGGCCATGGACGACATTATTCAAGAAACAATTAAGTGCTAGCCGACAAATCGGAATTCTCCATCCAATCTGGCCACAGGCACTTGCAAGTCTGCGGAGAAGAAAAAAAAGGAAGCGGCCAAGCAGAAGGTTCAGAAGTCAGATGAGAAGTGGGGAAAATAGGTCAAGGAGAAGGCCTGGGTGGAAGTGGAGTGCACTGCGAAGTAGCACGCTGAACAAGAAGAGTGCAACTCTAAGCACAGTGGTAAGTCTCCTTCACCCCAAATAGAGGAGGAGGAATAGTTAGAGCAAGGTGGCAGTGGTCAGGAGGGGCATAACACTCCCTTGTGTATCAAACGGTATAGGTAGCAAGGAAAGGAAGGGTTGTGGAAGAAATCAGAACTGGCCAAGCTGTCACTTGATCCAATCACTCTGATTGATGGTGACCTTGATGAGATTGGGAACATGGTACGCGATACCACCGCATAACTGATGTAGGAGTTCAAGCAGCAACAACAACAAGCGTTGATTACCATTCAGAAGGATCTGCATGAGCTATAGACTCAGACAAATAGGATCCAGGTAGGCATAGGGCAGATCAGTGCTGCATCAACAAGTTTTGCACTAGCGACCACTCAGGTACTAGAGATGGTTCAATCACTTGATCTCCAGATAGTCGCACTGCTGAATGTTGCCTTGAGCACGAAGGTAGCCAATGACAAGGTCATAGTGAGTTCTTTGAAGAACATCATCCTCAACCTAGCTGTGCTCCCAAATGAGTATCTTCACATGCTATAGGTAGGTGTGATAGTAGAATTTAGAGCTCCGGAGCAATGCGCGCTTAGCCTCATCAATGGGTATCGAGTGAACAATGAACATATGTTCATTGAGAAGACAGAGGAGTTGAATTCCAAGGACACAATATAGGCGCAGAGTTCTTAGTTGGCAGCCGTAGTGGTAGAGGCATGTAGAATGGTGCCAAAATTGTATATCCAGGAGGACACATCATTGGAGGGAAAGATCAGAAATTTGGTTGTAGGCATGTGCAACACCAAGATGGAAGTGTTTAGATTTCAGTTCGAGGTGAACCTAAAGATCACAGAATTGGAGTTGAAGTCAGAGCCTTCAACCCCGCCAGAGGTAAGGGAATAGCATGAAGCCACTGAGAAATATGGATTTGCATCGGTGGATGCCATGGTTAGGGACTATACTACATTATTTGAGAAAGCCATGGAGTTAGTAACGACTCTGTAGGAATATCCCAACCTACAGATATTTAATAGAGAATATCGTAAGCTCTCGTAGTAATATGATGAAGTGAGGGCAACGACATGCACCATTGCTACAATGCAATGCCTTACCATGCTATAGGAGGCGAAGCAGCATAGAATAAAAAGGTAGTCCTTAAGGCCAAATTGGGGCCTTGGTTGGATGAGGCCTACATTTTCTCCACCAACATTCAGGAGAAATTAGTGAACTTGCAGAGTACATAGCAGAAAATCAAGCAAGATAGTGCAAGAACAACCACAGAGCAGCTGGTAGAGCAGATCAAGAAAGAAGCCATACAAAGCGTGGGTGAAGTATTAGCTGCACAAGTGGATTTGGGGGATCTTCATAGTAATATCTCTGCACCAACAAAGTGACTCGACGGCAAGTCATGATCTTTGTGTTGGGGGCCTATTAGGATGGGGTCCCCTAGGGTCAATTTTGGGACAAAAGCCCAAGTTTTCGAGAAAAAGCCCAAGTTTTGTTTTATAAAGATGTAAATTCTCTGCAAATTGTGGTTGCAGAGTGTGTAGATAGTTAAATAATCATAAAGGGTTTTACTCTTTGTTATGTAAGTCACGATGACTTTGTGAGGATCTACCCATGGTCCCCGGACAATGGATTGTATAAATAGGTGTCTTAGAGAGTTTAAGGCAAGGAAGGGATGAAGATGAATATAATGGGCCAGTAGAAGGAAGAGTGTAGAAGTATTAGAGTAGAAAGAAGGCTCTGCAGCTATGCATGTAGAGGCCTAGAGTAGAGTTCACAACTTAGTGCGCAGACCCCTTCAGTTGAGTGCACAGGGAAGTCTTGAGGATGTAAGTTGAATCGAATATTAATAACGAAGATTATTGGAGAAATTCCCATGTTTATCTCTTTACATATGTTTTATATGAATGTGATTATGTTGTGATGAATGAGGGGTTTATGAAATAATGATGTATTGATGTGTGAATTTACACGATATATGTTGTTACTTTAACATAATCAATATTAACTATTTACGTGAAGATTATCTTGTCGTATGTTAAATTTATCGAACACTTAAGTTGATCCAAGTAATTATTGGGTTAAGAGTAATATTTGATGCTCATAAGTAGCTGACTCGTCTATTTAGGGTCTATGAAAGACAGTTATAGACCTTTGCAGACATCTAGAGGCTCACTAAAGGAGTTATATTGATAAGTTGTAAAGGCTTATCAATCTGCGTGAAGTAAGATTTAGGGCATAAAACGACATCACGCTGATATCTGGGTGTGGAAACTTGGTTCCAGCATCCCCCCCATACTACTTCGGCTGAGACTTCAGATTGCACTCCACAAATTGATGCCGAAATGGCCAGTAGTGTAGGGATTTGTTTGACGCATCTAACTCTGAACCTGGGTCAAGACCCACTAAGCCAACACCAAGTATCGGAATAGAATTCGACATATAATTGTTCCCTATTACAATATTTTATACAGTCTCTGAAGGAACTCTTTTGTAACTTCTATAAATTGGTTGGTCGTGATGAGAGGAATTGTTAAAGCTATGAAATAATGATGGAAAAAACTCCGTACTATAGAATGTAGGTTGAAAATTGTGTGCATAGTGAGTCACTGCTCACTTGCAGCTCACAAAGGATTCCAAAGAAAGGGAAGAGAACGAGGAAGAGGAGCTGGAAGAGGTCAGAGCCAAATTATTTGTTACAACTGTAGAGAATCATGACACTTTGCATGCGACTGTCAAAATCCAACGCACCCTTTATGTGAGTATTGTCATCAATTTCATCATGTTATAGAAGACTGCCAGATCTTAATAGTGAAGATGCAGGAGAAGAAGACTCAACAACTGACACAAATTATTCATATGATGATATTTGATCCATGTGAAGACAATCCCAGCATCAACATAGTCATGCGAAGTAGTGTAACCACTAGTGAAGACAAGGTCGAAGTAAAATAGCCAGAATCATATTCATGGTTCTGAAAAGCCGATGAGAAGAATGTTGGGTTTGATTTACATAGAGAAAAAGAGATGTTCATGGAGGTAAGAAAGAGTTTTATCAGTCCAGGTGCTTATACATCTCAGAACTAGATGTCAATATTCTCATGAAAGGAGAAACCAGAATATACTACTACAACACAAGATTCAAATCCCACAGTCTTAAAATTATTTCATCAAACTTGCATGAAGTTATTACGGGATCAGAAGGTGGCATAAGGGATGCAAGAGATAATAGATTGTAAGTTTTAACACTATATAGAAATTACATGCATATGAATTCTAAATAAGAGAAAATAAACAATGGCAAGAGCATAAAACATAAAACAAATATACATAGAGATTTCCCCTGGATCCCAAAACCAGGACTACCAGATTGATTTTTCATTATGTTCCTTTCAATGTTACAATACATATAGATACATAATGAAGCATCCATAAACCCCAATCCACTACCCTTGGATTAAAACATAACCATAGTTCCCTTGACCAGATCTACAAAATACCATGGACAATAAACTTTCATGCCCGAAGCCATCTGTGAAATCCATGCACAAAACCATAGGTAGGTCCGCCCAACTAATATAGGGTCTAAAAAAAAAATTCTGGGGTGCTGCCCCGGACCCCATGCAGGCGGTAGCCATCCCTACTAGCACCCCAACAATGCCTGGAGCAATGTATGAGGGGGCTACCGCCCCCCTATGACCCCCCCACGTGTGGGCTAATCGTGGAAATAATATAACACAACCCAACATTCTCCCACTTGTTGTTTTATTTCCATAGGAAAGATTAGTCATTGATCCACCCTTGCAAGGCCCATTATTTCTCTACACCAAGAGAACTTCTTAGTGCTCACATACTTTGTTAATACATCTACACTATTATTCAAAGTGTCCACCTTTACCAATAACACCTTTTTGTCCTCAACCATATCCCTCACAAAGTGATATTAAACATCAATTTGTTTTGTCTTTGAATGATAAGCAGGGTCCTTTTCCAAGAAAATTTCACTTTGGTTTTCTCAGTCTATCCTTATAGCTCGATGTGCTAACCCCATACTTGAACAAAATCTATGCAACCAAAATGCTTCCTTGCTTGCATGTGTGGTTGCCATGTATTTTTCCTCTGTAGTTGAAAGTGCCACTACAAATTGTCTCTTACTCATCCAACTGATTGCACCTCCAAATAGGTTAAGCACATACTCACTTCTAGATCTTCTCTAATCCAAATATCTAGCCCAATTTGCATCAACAAAGCCACGAATGTCCAAAACACTACCTAATCCTAGTCTTCCTTGTTAGCATAAACCATAATCGCTAGTGGCACGCAAATACCTAAAAACTCACTTCACTATTGTCCAATGCTCCTTCCCTGGTTTTAACATAAACCTGCTCAATACTCCCACTACATGTGCAATGTCTGGTCTAGTACATACCATTTCATACATCAGGCTACCAACTACACTTGCATATGGAACATAGGACATGTCCTCTTCCTCTTCTTGTGTCTTGGGACACTATTCAACACATAAATTTACACCTATAGGAATAGGAACCTTCACTAATTTACTAACCTTCATATTAAACCTCTACAGTATTGTCTCGACATACTTCCTCTGGTTTAACCAAAGCTTCCTCTTTGCCTAATCTTGTTTAATTTCCATGCCCAAAATATAGTTTGCAGCACCAAGATCTTTATGTCGAATTCGGAGGACAATTGGGTCTTCAAATCCTGGATAATTTATTTTTCATTTCCATCCAGAAAAATATCATCCACATAAAAGATCAAATAAATAACACGGTCACCAATTAATTTAAAATACACACATTGATCTTCTTTTCTTCTGGTGAAGCCAAGTCCCCGTATAAATGTATCAATTTTTTGATACCGCATCCTTGGTGACTGTTTTAACCCATACAAAGAATTTTTTAACTTGCATACCAGTTCTTTCTTACCCTTCACCGCAAATCCTTTGGGTTGCTGCATGTATATCTCTTCTTCTAGATCCCCATAAATAAATGTTGTCTTCACATCCATCTCTTCTACCTCAAAATCAAAAGCAGAAGAAACCGATAAAAGTAATCTAATAGAAGCTACCTTTGCAACAGGAGAAAAAATATCACCAAAATCAATTCATGGCACCTAGGAATAACCTTTTTCTACCAACCAAGATTTTTATTTCTCCAACTTTCCTTCTACATTCATCTTCTTCTTAAACACCCATTTTCTTCCAATGGGTTTCATTCTAGTTGGCAACTCCACTAGATCCCAAGCCTCATTTTTGTGCAATGATGCCATTTCATCAACCATGACCTCTTTCTAGAGTTTTCCATCTTCTAAATCTACTACTTCCTTATCAGTTATGGGATCATCATTAGTAATACATAAAGAAAAATTTGAATAGAAAGCAGATGGACTATACCTTTCTGGCTTCCTTCTTCCTCGAACTGATATTTTCATAGCTAGAGTTTGTGGATCTTCATCTTTTGATTCCTCTTCTACTATAGAATATGTGTTTTCCTCCTTTAGCTCAAACTCTATCTTTTTTGGAATTATGACACAGGTTTGGCACTATGACATAGGTGTTGTCCTTGATGGCAACTCACTTAGATGACAGATCACAGTTTAAACTCACAGAATGAAGAAATAGAGGTATATGGAGGTTCCCCATTAACCAAGCCACATGTACACCTGGGTTCACAGACCAAAAGGTGTGTATGGCGTACACATGCACTTTCACAGAAGGAAAGGTGCGTACATGTTGGAAAACTTAGTTTTGGTCTGTGGTATTTGGTCCATGGTATTTTGATCCATGGTATTGGTCCAAGGTATCTTGTCCAAAGTGTTGACCCCGCGTATTTGGTCTAAGGTATTGGTTCTAAGTGGTTTTTTCCCATGGTATTGAGTAAGGCCTAAGACTATAAAAGGAGGAGAAGATCATTAGGCAAAGGCACTCATGAATTGAATATCTGATGAAGAGAAAGATCTAATATACAGGCTATTAGGTTATGGTGCATAGTTGGATATGAGCCAAGGATGAACCTTAGCACTTGATGAAGGATAAGATCTAATGATGGGTCAAGATCTTAAGGCTCGAATTGAAGTATCTTTATGTGGTTTTTCCCATATATATGTATAACTAGCACATGTTGTAGTTTGTAAATATGATGATCTGGGTATAACTGAAGTCTGAAATTGTTGTAGAGTTTAAATCATCATTTACAGATATGTACGCAAGTTCACTTTAGAAAAGACGTGTATACACGCTAGTTCGGCATATCAAAACAGCATATACATCTTAATTTTTATTTGCAGAACTCTACACAGGTTCGCCTTGAGAAAAGTGTGTATACACACAGGGTCGACTAAAGGAATTAGTGTATATATCACAAAATATATTTTAGCTACTTCTATTTGTTGTTGCAATGTTCTGGCTTCTGGCTTGGGTTCTGGTTAATGTATTTTGGTTACTAAATTCTAGTTACAACAATCTGAAGATTTGTCAAAGAGATTGGTTGATTCAGCTTTGGTTGGTGCAAAAGAAGATTGGTTAATGCAAATGATTGAATGATGCTATTGATGGATCTAGTCTTAAAATCTATGAAACATGGTCCCTGGAAGAAAAGAGAAGGTTGGAGCCTTCTGTAGGCCAGCACCTACGTACTAGTAAACATTTCAGGTAGTACAAGAGCTAGGGGGTTATAGCTCCCTTCCAGAAGAAGATGGAGAATGATAGAAGGTTGTAGACTTCTGTAGGTAGAAGCTTGCTTACTGGTATAAGACTTCACCAGTACAAAACTTGTAAAAATAAGTTTATAATAAAAAAAAAAGGAAGAGACGATTGTACCAAGTGGTTTTCACCCACATTGGGTTTCCACCATATATCTTGTGTTCTTGTGCGTGATTGTCTATTCTGTTTTTATTGCCCTTGGTTACTATTTATATGGTTCTAATGCATTGATTAAAGATCAACATATGAAGAATTAGCTGAATCTTAAGTCTGCAGGATATACACTATTTGACTTAAACATAATTGCGTATACACACAAGTTTCATTAATTGAAGTAGTGTATGTGAATCTGATTATGGAAATGAAAAATTATTGAATTGCTAATACTGATTCACCCCCGCCCCCTCTTAGTATTATTTCCAAAAATTGGTATCAGAGCAGGTGCTTCAGAAGAAGCTTGATCGCTTGAAGGAAGATCCATCATTATGAGTAACCAGGAAAAAGAGGGATCCATCAGACAACCAATATTTGATGGGAGAAACTTCATTTATTGGAAGGTTCGAACCACAAGCTATCTTCAATCTCTTGGAACAGATGTCTGGGAAATCGTGGAAGGAGGATATACGTTTCCATTTGCAATTACTATAGATGCAGCAGGTAAAAAGCAATATGAAACCAATGCCAAGGCTGTCAATACATTATTGGAGAGTCTGTCACAATCAAAATTTGGCAATGTTATGCAACTCAAATCCACCAAAGAAATATGGGACAAGATCATTCTAAACTATGAAGGGGACACTCAGGTAAAACATGCAAAACTGAAAACTCTTAGAATTCAATATGAAACTCTCAGAATTCACAATGATGAAAGTATAGCTAGTTACTTCTTACGTATAAATGAGATTGTTAATTGCATGAAGAATTTGGGTGAAGAGATAAAAGAAGTCACTTTAGTTGAAATGGTTTTATGATCCTTGTCTACTAAGTTTGAATCAAAAGTATTTTCCATAGAAGAAAAGTAGGACCTTCAGACTATTACTATGACACAGTTGCACAGAATCGTAACTTCTCTCGAAATGAGAAAAGGAGGTCCATCAGATATGAGAGAAGCAACATTTAAAGCTTCAAGAAGAGAAGAACTCAATGAATCAGGACATATTTCAAAAGGAGAGGAAGAAGAAAACTTTGTCAAAAACCTTCAACGGGGTTCTGGAAGATTCAAAGGTAAACTACCTTTCAAATGTTTTTCTTGTGGAAGAGTCGATCATTATGCTGCCAAATGTCCTCATAAAGATAAAGGTAAAGAATCAGCAAAATGGAATAGAAAACAAAGTGCAAGTAAGAAAAGCTACTATACACATGAAGATAGCGATGGTCTATCTAATAGTGATGAATATGAAAATAGTAATGACTATAGACTTTTGATGCCTTTTGAAGATGATAATTTCTTGGATGCTTTAGATGAATATGATCTTTATGAAGAAATATCTAAACTCAAAATTTGTTTAGAAGAAAATAATATGATTATAGATACTTTGACATTCCAACTCGCTGAAAGAGAAAAACACAATGAAAAACTGGAATGTGAAATTGTGGGTCTAAGAAAGGATATTGAGAAAACAAAAGCTCTCAATCTTAAATTTTCTAAAGGATCATAAACATTAAATGAAATTATCAAAGTGCAGCGTTCTCCTCTGATAAAGACAGGTCTTGGATATATTGAAGAAGCATCTCAATCACAGAAGCTGTCAACCTCCACTAAAAGCTATCCTGATGCAACAAAGAGCAGTGAACAGTTTGATAGTTCTCAGCAAAGGCATAAAGAAGATCACCAGGTAAATCAAGCTCAATTTACTTCAAGGATGAACAAAAGCTACAAACCTTAGGTAAATCATACTCAATCTACTTCAAGAATGAATATCAATAGAAACTACAATCACCAGGTCAGTAGATTCAATAATCGCACGAAATTCTTTAATGTTCAATGTTTTTCATGTCATAACTTTGGACAAAGTTTCTCAATGTGTTGCTTACAAGACCATCATGACTAGAGAAGCACGAAATCAAAGGAATGTGATAGGGATCATGAAACAGACTTACAATAACTTTTCTCTTCTTTAAAATGAAATAGAATGCTCTATCTGCAATAACTTCAGTCATGAAGAATCTGAATGCATGAGTAAATTTCGGCTAACATCTCAGAAGGAGAAAACTTCATTAAGTCCAAAAATATGGAAAAAGAAGGAGTCGCAACTAGAAAGATGTGGTATAGCCTTGTATAAAGAAGGACAAGAAAATCAGTGGTATATCGACAGTGGATGCTCAAAACACATGACAGGTGACAAAGAAAAACTTCAGCCATATAATGCCTTAGAAAAGCAAAAGAATGTCTCATTTGGAAATGACACTCCTACTTTCATAAAATATAAAGGCTCTGTTTTCTTCAAAGAAAAGGTTAAAGCTGGAAATGTTATGTTTGTTGATGGTCTAAAGCATAACTTGTTGAGTGTCAGTCAAATGTGTGATCAAGGAAATGAAGTAGTATTTCGATCAAATGGATGTGTTGTTCGTGAACTTGATACAGGTGAAACCATGATCAAAGGTATAAGAACTCCAAATAACTTATACATACTCAAGGGAGGACAACAACAGTGCTATCTAAGAAAAAATGATGAACATTGGCTATGGCACAAAAAATTGGGGCATCTAAGCTTCTCTCAAATAAGGAAAGCATGCAAATTCCAGGTTGTTTGTGATCTTCTTGATATCAGCATTCCAGAAAATACAATATGAAAATCATGTTAATTTGGTAAGAAAACTAGGTCACATTTCCCTGAAAAGGAAGGATTAGCTAGTAATCCTCTTGAACTTGTTCATACTGATTTATGTGGTCCATCAAGGAAAAAGTCGCCTCGTGGAGAAGAATACTTTATATTGTTCATTGATGATTTTTCTAGAATGTGTTGGATACGACTTCTAAAGCATAAAGATGAAGCATTTGAAAAATTTAAAGCCTTCAAAGCATTGGTTGAGAATGAATCAGATCGTAAAATCAAATGCCTTAGATCTAATCGAGGAGGGGAATTTACCTCGAATGAATTCTTTGACTTTTGTGAAGAACATGGAATAAAAAGGGAATTATCCACTGCAAGGACTCCTTAGCAAAATGGAGTGGTAGAAAGGATGAACAAAACTGTTCAACAAATGGCTCATGTTATGTTAGATGAGTCTAGAATTCCTGCAACCTTCTAGAGTGAAGTTGCATTCGCTGCCATCACTATTCTCAACAAAACAAACATTCGGGTAAACAGCACTCAAACTCCTCATGAACTTTGGTATGGTAAGACTCCTACTGTAAAATAGTTCAAAGTTTTTGGAAAAAAATGTTACATCAAAAGGACTAATGAAAAACTTGTTAAGTTTTAACCCAGAGTAGATGAAGGTATTCTCCTTGGTTACTCTTCCCAAAGTAAAGGATATAAATGTTATAATAAAAGACTTGGAAAAATTATTGAAAGTATTGATGTTGTGGTTGATGAAACATGCAAAAATCCAAGGCAAATAGAAACTAAAGAGCATGAAGAAGGTGAGGATTATCCTTCCTCATCAAATCAGACTAATTTTGAAGAAAAAACCAATGAAGCGCTAGAAGAAGAGATAACGATAGAAGAGAAGACTCTGTCCAGGTATGTTTAGAAAAATCATCCAGAGACTCAAATTTTGGGGCAGAAAGAGGCAGGTGTGTAGACAAGAAGAACTATTTCATAAGCTTCAAGCTATCTAGCATTACTATCCTCCACCAAACCTCAAAATTTAAGTGAAGCATGTAAAGATGAATGTCAGGTCAAAGCCATGAATGAAGAACTTGAGCAAATTGAAAAGAATAATACTTGGGAATTACTTCCTAGACCTCATGATAAGAATATCATAGGAACTAAATGGATATTCAAAAACAAGCTGAATGAAAATGGAGAAGTTATTAGAAACAAGGCCAAACTTGTTTGTAAAGGATATGCTCAACAAGAAGGTATAGATTTTGAAGAAACTTTTGCACCTGTTGCTAGACTTCAAGCTATAAGAATGTTCCTTACTCTTTCTAGCTTTTAGAAATTCAAAGTATACCAAATGGATGTAAAATCTGCCTTTCTTGATGGAGACTTAGAGGAAGAAGAAGTCTATATTGAGCAACCAGACATGTTCATTCTTGGAAATGATGCAAAACTTGTATGCAGACTCTGAAAAGCTCTCTATGGTCTAAAACAAGCTCCAAGGGCCTCGTATTATCATCTTGACAAATATGTCCATCAACAATGTTTTTTAAAAGGGTCAACTGATAGCTATCTATATACAAATATTGACAATAATAAATTTCTAATACTTGTTGTGTATGTCAATGATATGATTTTTGGTAGCAATGAAGAAGCCATGAGTGCAGAACTTTTCTTCGGTAATGTAGCAAGAATTTGAAATGTGCCTACTTGGTGAGATTACATATTTTCTTGGTCTACAAGTTTAACAACATAAAGATGGTATTTTTTTGTCACAACCCAAATATCTCAAACAGATCTTGAAGAAGTATGGCATGGAAGGTTCTAAACCAGTATGTACCCCAATGATAACAAGATGCAGTCTCGGCTAAAATGATGAATCAGCAGCAGTACATCTACCAACTTACAAATCCATGATTGGCAGTCTGCTTTATCTAACAAGTACCTGACCGGACATCATGCATGCAGTAGGAATAGTCAGAAGATTCCAAGAAAATCCAAAGGAATCACACCTTTAGGTAGTCAAAAGGATTTTCAAATATCTTCAAGGTATACAGAATTTTGGTTTATGGTATCCTAGAGATACAGATCTTACACTTCATGCATATACAGATGTCGATTGGGCAGGAAGCATTGATGACAGAAAAAGCACCAGTGGTGGTGCATTCTATATGGGTTCCAGATTAGTGTCTTGGTTCAGCAAGAAAAAAAGTTCAATTGCATTATCCACAGCTAAAGCAGAATATGTGGTTGTTGCATCTTGCTGCACACAACTCCTTTCGATGATGCAAACATTGCAAGACATTCAGATCACATGTACTCCACCCATATCCATTCTATGTAATAATACAAGTGCAATCAGTATTTTGAAGAATCTAGTCATGCTTTCCAAGACCATGCACATACCCATCAAATGTCATTTTCTACATGAACAAGTGCTTGAACAAAAGGTCAAATTGGAGTATGTTCCCTCCAAAGAACAGGTTGCTAATATATTCACCAAACCACTGCCCAAAGAGACATTTGAATATCTTAGACAGAAGCTAGGAGTACTTGATGCATCATCTTGTTGTTAAAACTTTTATGTTTCAGAGAAAAGTGGTTATACATGAGTTCCAGGAAACGTATACATGTACATACGTCGGTTGCTATGAATACAGTCACGTATATGTTGGTTTGAAGAAAAACAGTGGGCCAAACTCAAGATGAAAGGAGTCTAATATGGGTCTGATAGTGATCATCTGACGCAGGGGGAGCATATACTTCTAATAATGCATTGTTGGAATTATCTTAGAAGATCTTGGTACAAATTCATAGTTGTTTTTTATTCAGGTGGAACATGTTCAGGGGGAGATCATGGTTGTTGGTCTGGATGGTTATTGACAGATGCTGTTGATGGTGATTTCACCAGTATGCATGGGATGGATGATGTAATTTTCTTGTTTTGACATATATAAACACTTGGTATATCCCCACTTGGTTGGGAGGTGGATGTATGTATGATTTGTTGGTGATAGGAAGGTCATTTATGATGTATGTATAGATCATGTTCTTCTTTTAGAACATCTTTTTGCAGACCTTCCTTATATTCAGGGGGAGCATGGACTCAAGCATGGAGCTCAATCAGCACACTTCAACATATTAGAGAATTCATCATGTACTCAAGGGGAGCATAACCCTTTGCCCTAGATGACAAAGGGGGAGAGTGACTTGGGGTTGCCATCAAGTCCAAAGGAGGAGATTGTTGGCATTATGACACAAATTTAGCACTATGACACAGGTGTTGTCCTTGATGGAAACTCACTCAAATGACAGATCACAGTTTAGACTCACAGAATGAAGAAATAGAGGTATACGCAGGTTTTCCATTAACCAAGCCACATGTACATGTGGGATCATAGACCAAAAGATGCGTATGGCATACACACAGACTTTCATGGAAGGAAAGGCGCGTACATGTTGGAAAGCTTAGTTTTGGTCCGTGGTATTTGGTCCATGGTATTTTGATCCATGGTATTGGTCCATGGTATCTTGTCTGAAGTGTTGTCCCCAGGTTTTTGGTCCAAGGTAATGGTTCTAAGTGGTTTTGGTCCATGGTATTGAGTAAGGTCTAAGACTATAAAAGGAGGAGAAGATCATTAGGCAAAGGCACTCATGAATTGAATATTTGATGAAGAGCAAGATCTGATATACGGGCTATTGGGTTATGGTACATAGCTAGATCTGAACCAAGGATGAACCTTAGTGCTTGATAAATCTTAAGCCTGTAGGATATACGCTAGTTGCCTTAAACACAGTTGCGTATACATGTAAGTTTCATTAATTAAAGTAGCATATATGAATTTGATTATGGAAATGAAAAATTATTGACTTGATAATACTGATTCACCCCCCTCTCGGTATTATTTCCAACAATCTTCTCAGGTTACTTTGGTAGGACTTCATGTTTAATAACATCTTTCACCTCTCTAAACACCACATCTTGATTGTACACAACCTTTCTTGTTTCTAGGTTCCAAATCTTATAACCTTTTAAACCATCCTTATATACAATAAAGATGCACTTTTCATATTTGCTATCCAACTTTGTTCTTTTCTCCTTTGGAACATGTACATATGTGTCACATCCAAATACCCTCAGATTTAAAAGAGAAGGTTTCTTACCAGTCCATACCTCTTGTGTAGTCTTATCCTCCAACACTAAAGAAGGTTATTTGTTGACCATGTAAGATGCAGTCTCCACTGCCTCTGCCCAAAATTCTTTTCCTAACCTAGCACCACTGAGCATGTGTCTTGCCCTTTCCATCAACATCTTGTTCAGTATTTTTGCAACTCATTTTTTCTCAAGTGTGTATGGAGTAGTCTTCTATTGTGCTATACCACACTTCTTACAAAACTCTTCGAATTCCTTCTTACAAAACTCTCCACCATTATCTGTCCTCTACACCTTTATGTTGTTCCTTGTTTGGTTTTCCACCAGAACCTTAAATTATTTAAACCTATCAAAGACTTCAGATTTATTCCTAAGGAAATATATCCATGTATTCCTTGAGAAATCATCTATAAATGATACATAGTACATAGAATTTCCCAGTGATGGAACCGACATAGGTCCAAACACATTACTATGCACAAGCTCTAATATATGTTTTGCCTTCTTAGCGCCAAAGGGGAAACTCACCAGATTCTGCTTCCCATATACACAGTTTTCATAGAAATCAAAATCCAAAGAGAAAATGGACATACCTTCTATCATACCATTACCATAAAGTATTTGAAGTCCCTTCTCTCCAATATTTCTAAGCTTTTGATGCCATAGCATGGTCTTTTCTCTAGAGACCACTAGACTTTTTTCTCCACTTTCAGGAACCACAGAATTGTTGCACCCATCAATAACAATGATACCTTAAAGCTTGTACAGAGTTCTAATCCAAACTCCCCACATCAATACCAGTGATCCCTGAACCATCTTGCAGGTTTCTTTCTCGAACACTGTTATTACACCTGCATCATCCAACTTGCTTATAGAAAGCAGATTGCTTGCCAATGTAGGAATATGCAAAACACCCGTAAGTGTTTTAATCCTCCCACCTTGCAACTTCAACTTGACTTTTCCATGACCGATGATTCTAATCTTCCTATCATCCCTAAGAAGAAATAACCATCGTCATATTTCTCATACTCGTAGAACCACTCCCTATGGGGAGTTAAGTGAAAGGATGCACCTGATTCAATCAACCATGCCTCGTGATCTGCATGTGTACTTGAAGAAGAAGCCAAGTACACTTTCCCACCTTCATTTGAGGCGATTTTAGCCTCTGTAGAAGGAACATCATCAAATCTCTTTCCTTTCCTAGGAGCTTTAGATTTACGGTCCCTTTTGAAGTGCCCTTCCTTTCCGCATTTCCAGCACACCTTTACAGGATTTCCTAGAGATTTAGATCTCCCTCTAGATTCAGACCTCCCACTCAAGGAATTATTTTTGTTTATGTTATGGGACCATCCTGATATAGACAAGCCATTGTCGTTCTGTCCCTCCATATTTTTCTGTGTCATCTCCTTCGATAACAAGGATGAGACTATTTCATCAAACTGCAAGGTAGTTGCATCACTACCTATTGCAACAACCAGATTATCCCACGAATCTGGTAGAGAACACAACAAAATGATGCACTTATCTTCATCTGAAATTTTAATATCAACAAATAATAATTGGCTCACCATAATATTAAATGTGTTCATATTCTTTTTCTCCGAGTCTCCATATTTCATCCTCAGCTTATACATCTTTTTCCGTAGGAATAATTTATTCACTAGAGACTTTGATTGGTACAAAGTACCTAACTTTTCCAAAAAATCCTCACCAAATCTTCCCTTGATACATTCAACAATACTAAATGTGAGCACACAATCGTATTGTTCTCTTTGCCTTCCAATCCAACATCACCCAGTCTTCAACTAACATTGTTGTTGGTTTAGTACCTGGGTCTACTACGATCCACTGACCTTTATCCACCAATAGATCCTCCATCTTGATTTTCCACAACTCAAAACTCCGACCATTAAATTTTTAGATCTCTATCTTTCCACCGCTCGCCATTTTCTTTCACCACAAGAATCGATCCCGCAAATCTCCCACTGAACAGGGTACCACAAGCCTGAGAAAAAAACCCTCAGCAGCAAAGGCATCCCCTTGAAGCCAAAAATAAATCCAGTACCAAATGTCGATTTTAACCCTGTACATAAGTTACCTACATACAAATTCTAAAGAACAGAAAATAAAGAATGACGAGAGCATGAGACATAAGATAGATATACACAGACATTTTCTGTGGGATCCCAAAATCGGGACTACCAGATTGATTTTTCATTATGTTCCTTTCAATGTTACAAGATATATATAAACCCCAATCCATTAACTCTGGATTAGAAAATAACTGTAGTTCCCTTGATCGGATCTAAAAAATACCATGGACAATAAACTATAATGCCCAAAACCATGTGCGAAATCCATGCACAAGAACATACATAGGTCCACCCACCCTCCCTGTGACCCCCCCCCCCCCCCCACACATGGGCTAGTCGTGGAAAGAATATAACACAACCCAACATAGATAATTGCGTCGCAATGATAATTCATTATCAGAAAAATGTGCAATCAATAAGGTGAACCAAAACAAGAATAGAACTGGTAGGGAGATGCGGTTGACTCCACAAATTGGTGATTTTGAAATGGATCAGGTAATCCTATAATTGGGCTTTGATGCTAACATACTACTAAAGCAAACTTGGGAACGTATGGGAAAGACTAATTTACACTGGTCGCCAATTCTGTTGCACATGGTGAAACAGAAAAAGGCAATTCCAATGGGGTGCCTGCATGGAGTGACTGTAAATATTAAAGGCGCAAGAGCAGTGACTGATTTTGAAGATATTGAGATCGTTGATGATAGTAATCCATACACAGTGTTGCTTGGGATTGATTTGGTCTTTGACATGAACGCAATCATTAACTTAAATAAGTGAAGCATGTTATTTGAAAAGAATGAACTTTGAGTAATTGTCCCATTAGATCTAGCTGAAGGTGTGTGATACACAGAAATGAACCATGAATATTATGAAGATGAAGAAATTGAGCACATCTATAAGTTAACTACGTGAAATGAAGATTGGATAGATCCCACTATGGATGGAAGGATGAGCTAGGAGAACGATAGTTCCTGCCAATCAGATTCAGACGAAGAGTTAGAAAACTAGTTGAATCAGTTGCATGAGGTCTCTATGTTGCGATGTAATCAGCTTAAAAAACACTACATTGTGTATCTACTATGGTATGTAACTTACCCTATTATCTTTTTTGATAAGTAAGAGACGAACCTTCTATTAATCAAATTAAATAACATAATATACAAAGTGCCCCAGACAGTAGGAGCGGGAAGGGAGCTTATAGGACTGAAACAACCAGGCCAAAGAAACCCCCAGAATGACTCAACAACAATAAAAAGGAGAGTCCATTGAACAAACGGGTACAAGACCCATGCACAACAGACCGACAACCTGAACCAATGGTCAGCAAGCAACTAGCTCGATCAATCCCCGTCGTTGAAGACAAGGTTCTGATCCAAGCGTTATGCAAGCGTGGATATCGCATGGCCAAGATGCTCGGAGATTAGATGCACAAGGAGAGTGGTTTTCTCTCTACCCTCATTGCCACATGTCACCTCCTGACTAGAATTGCTTGCATTAACCAAAAAACCAGAAACCAACATAGTGTCGCACGAAAACCATTCAAGGAAGTGGGATCTAGTTTTGCAGAGCGTGGGGCCCATAGAGGGTCCCAACATGGACCATCGGGTCTAGAACCTTGAGCAACCCGTACAACTAATCCCAACCATAGAAATAAGTGGCCTGATCCAATGCCCCACGGAGATATCGCACGTCCGAGATGCACGGAGGTTAACCACATGATGAGAGCAATTTTCTTCCTCATCCCAATGCCACATGTAACCCCCTGAGTGGAATCACGTGCTTCTTCCACTAAACCAGATACCATTTGAAGCCCGCGTGACATACCACTTGTGGTTTTGCGTTCCTGGTATTTCCAAATGAAGACAATCCATCTGATCCCACTGACCTTTCTGAGCCCAGCCTTTCCAAGCCATCCTCCTGGAGTCACCAACAGAAAACCGCTGAGCCCACTGTACACTGGCAGTCCAATCTGTGTCTTTTCCTGACTCGAAACCTTCATCCATCATCCAAAATCCATGTAAGTTATGAAGAGTAACCATGATCAAAAAACGAAGATGAATTAGGTGATTTCATCCTCACCCTTGTCCTCTAGATCAGCATTATCCATCCATGAATCCCATTCTGCATTTGCTAGCATGAAAAAATCCTCCCACATATTTCCAGCAAGAAGCAACTCCCATGGATGTCGAGAGTCCCTATCCTTATTGGCCACTCCTTCATTGGTCAACCTCTCTGTAAGCATATTTTATTTCCTTCTAACATGAACAAATTTTATTATTTTAAGGATTTGTAAGTGTGAGTGGATACAATGAAAAACTTGCAAAAGCTTCTAGTGCTTTGACACTTTGTCTGGCAAGGTTCCATTTTGAATCTTCTTGGCTGCTTTGATGACCAATTCGAAATCTACTTCAATGATAACATTTTGTAAATTTTCCTCCACCGAGATCTCCAAACATTGATCTCAAGCCAAAAGTTCAGCCATGTTAATGGTACCCTTTTCTAGATGGCCATGGAAATATATTTTGTGTGCCCCTCAGGATCCCTGATGGCACCCCCAAAGCCAGCTTCCTTGGGATTGCCCTTAGAAGCTCCATAAATATTTACTTTGAAGAAGCCCTGTGTAGGGGCCTGCCAACCCATATCCCCAGAGTTTATTACTCTCACTTCCTTCTTTATTACTTGAGGGTTGATGGATTGAAGACCCAAATTAATAATAATGTCTTCCTCATGAGGCAGAGGAGGATTCGAGAAGGTTGTTCTTAGAATGCTCCTAACTATTTCCTTGAGCTATTTTAAAATTTTATTGATTATAAGCAGGGGCTCTCTGGCTTTATTTTTGAAGATTCGCATATTGCACTCTTTCCAAATATTCCAGATGACAAAGACTGTTACAAACATCCAAGCTTTGTTGATGATCTCATTCTCTGAGAAGTTCTTCCTCCATTTTGTTAAAATGTTGGATATGCTAAGCCTGTCCCTATCAGTCTACCTGAAGCTTAAGGCCACCTAGTCCCAAATTTTCACAGAAAAGGAGCAAAGATTTAGAAGGTGTTCAATCGTTCCTCATGAGAGCCATAAAGGTGACATATAGAGGGGCCAATGAAGCCTTTCTTAAGAAGGCTTTCCCAAGTTAGGATTTTCCTTTGATGAACTAGACAAATAAATAATTCTATTTTCATCCAATGAGGAGTTTTCCACAACTCCTGCTAGACTTTCTCAACATTTACAAAGTTAAATCCTGTGATTGCCTGTTTTTCCTCTTTAAGGTTATAGTTGCCTTCATTATTCTTTCCCCGTCTTAATTTTTCAGGTGAGGAGGAAACCAGAATCCTTCTTTACTCTAAGTCCATGGCAAGAACTTCTACCATGGCCTTCAGAAGGCTCTCTTCATTGTACCTTAGGTCCTTCCAATTCCTCAATTTTTCCTTATCCATCCCCAGATCCTAGAAATATTTTACTAATAAAAGACCTTTGTTGTTTGTGTCTCTCTTCAGGGCTTCTATTTCATTCCTGCTTAGGATTGGTTCCTATTTCCAGTTGTCCTCCCAAAAATGAGCCCGGTCCCCTGCTCGAATTTCCCAAAAATAGTGTTGTTGAACAATACCTTTGTTCTACCACGCAAGGTTCCATATGTGTGAGCCCCTAATTTTTCCTGTCATTCTAATGTGATCCTGTTCCTGCCAGTGTTTGGCATACTTTTGTGTCCAAATCTTGGCCGAGGGGGCTCTCGGCTCCTTGATCCATTGCCACCAGAGCTTTTCTCCCAAAGCATGACTCAGCGTTTCCAGATCATTCAGCCCCAAACCACCATGGCTTTTGGGCTTACAGATCTTGTCCCAGACAACTAGAGCCCACTTATTTTTCTCTTCCCCTCTGCCCACAAAAATTTTCTTTGAATGCTTCTTATTTTCTACTTAATCCCTTGAGGAGCAGGGATAGTTGCAAACATGAAAATGGGAATGGCCTGCAATACCGCTTGAGTGAGCACAAGTCGCCCTGCAAAGTTTAAAGCTCTGCAAGTCCAATTGTTGACTTTGTCATGAATTTTGTTTAAAATAGGTTCCCATATTTGCTTACACAGAGGTTTGTCTGTAAGAGGAATGCCAAGATATTTGGAAGGCAACTGGTCCCTTTGAAAACCAAGAATCCTAGTGATATTTCTCTGTATAGAAATATTAGTGTTAAAGAATAAAACTTTAGACTTGTTTTGGCTTACCTCTATGCTTGCTTCCATAGTGAAATCATTTAAGGTATCTTTGATTTTCTTTGCTTCCCTAACTGTAGGTATACCCTACAGCATCGTATCATCCACAAATTGTTGATGAGTGTTAGCCTCTCCATTCGAGGTGAGCTTGATCGCCTGAATTCTACCTTCAACATTTGTCAATTTGATTGCCCTACCAAGCCCTTCCATCATGACAAAAAAGAGGAAGGGGGAGAGCAGGTCGCCTTGTCTAAGCCCTCTGGAAGGAGTAAAAGTATCATAGGGAGATCCATTAAGCATAATGGAGAAACTGGTCGAGGTGACTAGTGCCATAACCCATCTTATCCAGTTTTGGTCAAAGCCATAGGCTTTTAGAATGGCTCTAATGTGAGACCAGTTCAATTTGTAATAGGCTTTCACAAGGTCCAATTGAATGAACATACCTGCTTGTTTGTTGCTTTTGAGAGAGTGTACCACCTCATGTGCTTGGATGATGTTGTTCAGAACCTATCTTCCTCCCACATAGCCTGTTTGCTCTCCTGAGATGAGAGAAGGTAGCAGTGGCTTGAGTCTGTTGGCTACCACTTTAAAGATGATTTTATATACCACATTACATAAGGTGATGGGCCTAAACCCATCCAGGGTCATAACATTTTCCTTTTTGGGGATTAAAGCTATAAAGGTCACATTTAGTGCTTTCACAACATTTTTGTGTTGTCTTGAGTCTTCCACAACCTCGAGGATGTCCTGTTTGACTGTATCCCAGTAGGCTTTGAAGAAATCAACATTGAAACCATCTGGGCCTGGTGCTTTTCCACTTTGCATTTCAGTGATCACCTCACTAACCTCCTCTTCCGAGACTGGCCTGTTTATATTGTGGTTGTCCTCACTGGTGACTAACTTGGGAAAGTGTTGGGTGAACTTATCAATGAACCTAGATCTGTCTTCCAATGGCTCCTTTGCAATGTTAGAGAAGTGTTGTACTAGGATTGATTCCATGTCCTTGTCAGCGACAAGCTCAATACCTTGAGAATCCTTTAGCTTTGTGATTCTGTTATGTGCCCTGTGGGCCATAGTGTATTTGTGGAAGAACTTGGTGTTCCTTTCTCCCTCTTTTATCCATTGAATTCCGGATTTCTGTCTCCAAAATATTTCCTCTTGTAAGCAATGCTCCTCCCATTCTTCCTGCAAAGAGTCAGTTAGTTTTTTCCTTTCCTCATTTAAGCCTTCTATGATGTTGATCAGATTGATTTCCTAGAGTTTCTGCTCAATACTCATTCTAGCCTTGATGATATCACCAAATTCCTTTTTGTTCCAATCCTTAAGTTTGGATTTAATGTGTTTCAGTCTCTGCTGGAGCATGTACATATTAGTACCCTGAATATTCAAATCCTCCTTCCACAATTTGGCAATTTTATTAGTGAATTTGGGGTGAGAGAGCCAGGCATTTTCGAATCTGAAAGGCCTATTTCTTGGAGTGCCCATAAAGGAAGCTTCTAGCTAAACAGGCCAATGATCCAAGCCACCAAAGGGCAAAATGGACGTTGTGATGGCTGATCCTGTAAGGGGGAGATCCTCAGAAATGATAAACCTATCCAGTGTTGACGCCTCTTGGGAAACTCCTCCTCTTTTGTTTTTCTAAGTGAAGGTTCCATTTATAGTCTCGGTGTCCACTAGTCCGATGTTCAAGAGGAAATTTTGGAAGGCTTCAAAGCCTCTGCCAAGTTGTCTAGTGCCTCGTTTTTTTTCTGAGAGAGATCTTATCATATTGAAATCACCTGAAAGTATCCAAGGTATATTGGGATAACGTGCTCTGAGACCTCCCAAGGAGGTACGAAGCTTGAGTTTATCTACTTGTTGTTGATGGCCATATACCTTAGTTATCATGTAAGTCTCCTGGTCACCTACAAGACTACAAACCACAGAAGGATAGTTCTTGGATGCTTCAGCATCCAGGATTCCCAGATTCTGTGAATTCCACAGTGTGATAATCCCACCTGCAAAGTTATTAGCTTTAAATTCTAAATAATCATACTTGATTAACCATTTGTTATGAATTTCTCTTATTTTTTCCATTGAACAATTTTTCTCTTGAATAAAGACCATGTCTAGTTTTTCTTCTTTCATTCTATTACTAAGATTTATCTGTTTCCTTCTTCTACCTAAACCTCTAATATTGTAGGTTGTAAGCTTCATTAAGAAAGGTTGGTAAAAGAATATTTGGTAATATCTTTCATCTTACCTGAGTTAATCAGTAGTTTCCCACATTCATTTAGCAGTTCATTCTATCTTTTCCTTCCTCTTTTCCTCCCTAGGTCTTTTAGAGATAGTGTCTATGGATTCTCCATCATTTTTACTCCACTCTGCTCTTGGCTTGTGTGGTTTCTTTTGGCACTAGTCCCCTTTGATTGTTCCCTCCATAGGTAAAGTTGTTGGACTCGATCATAATCTTATTTTGGCAATGAGTCCACTCCTTGGTTCTTTCCTTGTTCCAGAAATTGCTCGAGATCTAGATTTTCCCTATCTAGAATCTCTTGTAGTTCGTAGTCCTCCATACCTGCCTCACTTGGAGTCATGTCATGGTCCTTGCTGATCTCCATGAAGCTTTGTAGCTCCTTTGTCTGCTGGTTGTTCACTGGGACATCCTCCATTTCATCTTCCATATCCTACTCCTTAAGGACATTCTCCTTGACCTGGATTGTCTCTATGCTCTCCTCTACTTCCTCTAGGATCTTGAAACTATTGTATCTTCTTTGTTTGTCTTCGCTTGTTTTCTTGTGTGATCATTTACCCCCTTTCCGTTTTCCCCCAACCTTGGTAAAACCCTCATGATCGTTTTCCAAAAAGGTTTTCCCATTGCTTTCCAAGTTTTTTGTAGGGAAGTCTCTGAATAGATGGCCATGTTCATGACATTTGCGGCATCTGAATGGTATGTGCTCATATTCCATCGTTTGTACCCATTCTTCATCATATACCTCTAAGATTATGGCTTCCAGAAGTGATCCAGATAAATCCATTTCCACACATATTCGAGCGAAGGAAGTATTTTTACCTTTCAGAGTTGCCTCTGAAATTTTTAGAAAATGCCCCAGCTTGTTGCCTGTGGTTTTCAAGGACTCTGATTACCAGTAGTTATCCAAACCGGTACGGATGTGAATGTTTCACATTCTGGAACAAAATTCATCATCCATGGCCACATGTAGAGTCCTGTTGCAACGTAGAAGTAAGGTCCCCCTTCAAACACTCGATCTTTGTCCTCTAGGCTCGCAAACACCACCGTGAAGAAGCCCTTATAACCCATATGTAAATGTATTTCTCCCTTTGGCTTCCAATGGCTCCTAATCTAGATGTATAAAGCCCTCTCCGTTGGCCATAGCCCCATGAACTTGTAGATGATTGCATGTTCTTTCATATGGTCCCTGTGCACTTGAATAGCAGGATCACTCAATAAGACCCAGGGAATGATGCTCGATTTGGGTTTGCAAACTCCCATAGTTCTTGTGGAAGTTGTTTCTTTTCTGCCACATCCCTTCTCCTTTTCTTTACTTGTTTCCTATTGATTCCCTTCCTGATCCTAGGATTTGTTTCTTCCCATTGCCTCCTTGCCTCTTTCTTCTGAAATCTTTCCCGACAGGTTTTTGAAATGCTTCCCTCCTGCTTCCTTGCCTCCTTCTATGACAACCTGACTATAGGAGGGAGTGGAGCTCCCCCCTATACATCCCGCCATGGAACCCTAATGCAAAACCCTAGTGTCAACTTCGATCTGCGTTCAAGTTGCAGACCTCCTCCCATTCCGAGCAAATAAAGTTATCAAAAAGAAATCAAAGACTCATTTTTAAACCTGTAAGTTACCTTATTATCATGGCTTGGGTGATGTCAATATATTTCTTGACCATTTTAAAAGGGATGTACTAGAGGAACATCGATTCCATGCCTTAGATCTAGAATTGAGAGCTACACCTGCAAGATGGTGGGGTACACATAGGGATAATTTTGCTAACTGGAAGGAATCTCATAGAATTATGCAATTAATATTTGGCTACGCGAGCACCTAACTCATTGAAAAATACACCAGGAAGGATGATCCACGTGAACATCTGGCGAGATGGGCTAAGGCTCGGGGTGAGATACCTCAACCTGAGTGGGTGCATATCTTTATTCATACCCTGGATGTTGTCCCAAAGAACTAGTATTTAGAGATAGAGTTGTGACATGGGACCATTGATTGGAATTAGATGAATGAAAGTTTCTTACTAGCATTCAGTTTTGAATATGGGTTCGAATGCATTAATGAAGCACTTCAGCAAATTAAAGCAACAATCTTTCGAACACCCATCGAACCTATCACATGGGTAGAGCTTGCCTGGAGCACGCAGCTACAACATGCTTTATAATGTTACAATGTTACGACGGAAGAAGGTGATGGGGATCCACAAATTATTAGTATCCTCAAATCAGAGGGACAATGCGAAGTTGGTGACCTAATTCAGAGATCCCTGATATTTCGCAACCAGTGTGCACAAAGCAGGTAAACATTGGTTCAGCAGAAGAACCAAAATCACAAACATTGGCGACTATTGGGATGAAGATACAATGGATAAGGTAGCTAAATTATTACATGAATATGAGGATTTATTTCCAACTAAGTACTTTAACTTGAAAGGGATAGTAGGAGATTTGGGGATGATGAAAATCAATTTAAAACCTTATGTGAAGCCATTTAAGTAGTTCCCATATCTGTTGAATCCCAAATACAAGGAAAAGGTATGAGAGGAACTCCATAGGCCAGAAAAATTGAGCCTGTAGAAGAATCTGAATGGGTGAATCCTATGATGGTCCAAGAGAAGAAAATGAAGGATGATATCAGGATCTGCAAAAATTAAATGATGCATGTGTACATGATCCATTCCCTATGCCATTTATAGATAAAGTTCTCAATAATTTTGGTGGACAAGAAGCTTATTCATTGAAATATCGATTCTCAGGATATCACCAAATTAAGATTACACCGGAGGATATAAGTAAGACTAAATTCTCTACATAATTGGGGTCATTCCAATATTGTGATTTCCTCAAGGGTAGCTGCTGCAACATTTAAGGAATTCATTCATAAGTTTTTGGAAGTCTACTTCGATGATTAGACAGTGTTTGGGCTCATCAAAAAAATGTCTCTAGTCTACACTGATGTTGGATACATGTAGGAAGTATCAGATCTCCTTGAACTTGAAGAAGTGCATTTTTTGTGTACCTTATGGACTATTGTTAGGCCATGTTGTCTATAAGCAAGGATTGATGGTATATCCTTCTAAAATCATCATAATTATCAATCTGGATCCCCCTTCGAACGTAAAGAAGCTATGCATGATGTTGGGTCATACTGGGTAGTATAGGAAGTTTATTAAGGAATACGCAAAGATCACTATGCTCATGGAGAAATTGTTAAATAAGGATGATATGTTTTTATGGGATGAAGATTGTCAGAAGAGATTTTATACTCTAAAGGAGAAGATGGTTACCACACTAATCCTAGTATTCTTGGATTAGAAGAAGTAACTTCATTTTCATGTGGATGCGTCTTGTATAGTGTTGGGAGTCATCTTAATTCAACCAAGGGCAGGAGATATTGATCACCTGATTGCCTTCACAAGTTAGAATCTGTCTAAGTCCGAGAAGAACTACTCAACCACATAATGCAAAGGATTGGCCATGATTAATGCACTACAGAATTTCACACATTATCTACTAGGTGTGCACTTTAATATGTACACAGACCATTTTGCTTTGAAGTACATAGTCAATAAGCATGTGTTTGTGGGGGGGGGGGAATTTCTAGATGTTTGCTCCTTTTCCAAGAATATGATTTTGAATTGATAGTGAAGCTCAGGAGATTGAATGCTGGACCAAACCACCTTTCTAGGATTGATAATGGTGAATAGCCTACAAATATTGATGAATGATTACCTAATGCTTAACTCTTTATTGTTAGGGTCGTGGATGAGAATTTTGCAAACATTATTCAATTTTTATGTACTAGCATAGCTCCTGATAGTTCTACGACATAGAAGAAAAAGGAATTAGTTGTCAGGGTTGCCAATTTTTCTGTGATCATAGAGAAATTATATAAGATGGGTTCGCATGAAGTTCTACGCTGATATGTTATTGAATATGAAAGACATAATATTCTAGCTTAAGCACATGGTGGCATCGGTGGAGGACACTATGGAGGAAAGGCTACAACATAGATCCTACAAGCCAGATTATGGTGGCCCACGATACATACATACTCCAAGGAATACTAGAGTGCATGCAATGTGTGTCAAAGGACTGAAGACCATCGCAAAGGCATGAACCTTCATTAAATCCACAGGTTACTTTACAAGAATTTCATAAATGGGAAATTGACTTCGTTGGACCCATTCAGCCACCAGGAAAGAAGACGGGAGCATGTTATATTATCATTGTGATGGAGTACGTAAACAGGTGGGCCAAGGCACAACCTGTGAAGGACTGCAATGTGGAAAATGTTGCAAAGTTCATATTCGAGTTTGTTCTATTAAGGTTTGAATGCCTAAATATTTTGATGAGTGACTAGGGTTTCCATTTTTTGAATGAGATAATTGCATCTTTAAAAGAGGAATTTCAGATGTACCATTAGAAGAGTACACCATATCACCCCCAGGAAAATGGCACTATCGAAGCTTTCAACAAGATCTTGGAGAATTCCCTTACAAAGGTTTGCAATGTTAATATGAATGATTGGGGTGTATGCATACTAGCGGTTCTATGGGCATATAGCACTACCTGTAAGAAATTGACTAGGCAAATTCCCTTTCGACTAGTTTACAAACAAGAAGCAGTAATGTTGATAGAATACATAGTGCCCAACCTAAGGATTATAGCAGTAAACATGATGGCATATCGCGATGTAATGGAGGAACACCTAGCACAACTTTTGCACTAGAGGAAGAACACTTTCTGGATGGCTTTCATCAACAGGTACAAAAATCTAGAGAAAAGGCATCACACGATCGTCACAATAAGCAACATACTTTCAAGAATTCTGATTTAGTCTAAATGTATGACAACAAGTTTACCAAATTTCTGGGGAAGTTTCAGATGCATTGGCTAGGACCATATGTAATTAAGAACATTTCGGATGGTGGTGTAGTTCATCTTATGAAGCTAAATGGGGAAGTATTTCCCTCCAAGATTAATGGGAGTAGGTTGAAGGTTTATAGGGATGATCCTGCCCCTGCGCAATGACTACATCGCTGCAAGAAATTCTTAGTGTTTCTGGTAGTTGAAAGAAAGTGCAGGACTATAAACTACTCTGTTGAGGAAAATTTTCATCAAAGAAAGAAGGTTGCGTGATGTTTTGGAAGATCGTGCAGGAGGAAGCTACAATGAGATAGTTGTGTCACAAGGTGGATTTCCATACGGCCTGCCTAGAAAGTGACGGTTGGAACAACTAAAGTTGATTTTAGAGCGATTTTTCTATTAAAAGGAGCAGGGTAACTGCATTTAAGGTGCAAATTTGGGAAAATATGCTACCAAAATGAAATTTATGAGGAATATTGTGGGGGAACACACAATTTGAATTTAAATCGTGTTATAAATGTCGCAACCCGCTCCACACTTGGACACTTTTCTTCTTGAGATATTGTTATATGTTGTTGCACATAAAGAGCCAAATATATTGTTGCATGTTTGGTTACTTGAGTTGGGCAGAAGTTGAGCAAGATTTCTTGAGAAGAGGATTAGAAAAAATCATGACCACAACACCGTCAATCCCTGCTACAACACCCTAGTTAGCGAGGCCAAAACCTACTGACTCCACGACAGGAGAGAAAAAGCAGAAAAAGTTGTAGCAACCCCCGATTCGGCAATCACCAAGGAACATCCCAACTCAGCAAATGCAAAAGGGCAGACTGGATAAAAACAAGCAGCCTATGGAGCCTTAGGACTTGGATGACGAAGAGATTAATATGGGGATTGAGGATATTAGTGCAGAAGGTGCAAAGCCAATTTCTGAGCTACCACCATATATACCACCACAGAAGCCTACCGCCAAAGTAACTAAGGACCCAAACTTTGTAAACTTCAAGGTATTCACATTTTTTCCATCGGGGGAAGTACCTATTGAAGGTGAATTGTTGGCTCGGGTACCATATCTAAAGATGGAAGATTGGGATTTGGGTGACCATGAGAAATTCCCAGAACTGGAACCCAGGAAGTACTTGAATATGGTCTACTATGACAAGGTGGGGATTACAAGACTTAAGCCAATGAAGTGGACTGCTATTATTGAGTGTGCAGGGTTGCTCAATATGTTGAATGTCCCACACTTCAGCCGCAACATTATTAACACTATTTTTGTACGCCAGTTGTTGGCACTTTTCCATGATGGGTGTCTCTGGTTGGGAGGGCCCATCCCAATTGATTACATGCTTATATGAAGAATCATAGCCCTGCCATATTAGGGCGCGAACCCCATAGATGCTTTTGTGAGGAAGTCACAAGAGAAAAGGATCACAGATCAAATGAAGAGTGACGTTGACTTGATCAAGAAGTCACATCGATATGCCATTAGTTCCATCTCCTATGAAACTATGTGGTTTACTTCACATATCTTGGCAAACAAAATCATGCAAAAATGTCGAGTTGATGATGTGTCAACACCAGTGGTATCCTTGGATGCATAGTGCAGAAAGGGTGTTCAATTCAATTGGGTGAACTACCTATGCCAAGAATTCTTGGATGATTTTCGTGAAGTGCGGGAGGAAGGAAAAACATTCCACTATGTGTGGTTGTTGTTGTTGATCGCGTTGGTAGCTTGGAGGATGTCAGAGGATTCATAGTTCCCCATGATGGATCCAGAGTTGTGCAAGACTGCCAAATTTGCCTCACTGTGGGCATCAAAGAAACCTACCCATATCATTGAAAATAAGATGTTTTGGGTAATCTTTGAAATGGAGTTGTGAATGGTGATTAACCAGAAGCCAAGCTTGTCACCAAGTCTATTCATGAAATATCGATGCATTGTTTATTTTAAGGTTGATTTCCTCCATGTATACATTCGCGCGAGGCACGATTTGACAAAGAAATGGATGGTGTTTTTGTTTTTGGTCACCAAATACAATATCATGTAGTTATTCCTTTAGTGAACAAATGACTACCTCCTTCCGACTGATATTGTTGAAGATATCACAGGGACTGGTAAAGAAGGCACAGGAGGGATGTAAAGCAGCACAATAGGAAAATAAAATGGTGACCATCAACCTAGAAAAGAATACCATGTAAGAACTAAAGTGTGAGATAGAAGAAGAGAAAATACAGAAGAACCTGATTAGTGTACTGAACACCCCTATGTAGACTTGAAGGACGTTGATTCTCCATTTATTTTCAAATGGTGACAAAATTCAAGTGTGGAAGGCACATGTAAGAAGCACAAATCTGATAAGTCCGTCAGTGTGAAGGCCATGGTCCTCACTGAGGGGGACCTTGATGAAATTGGAGATACTATCAGGTCCGCGATGGAAGATATTTGGGAGCATATTGAAAAACAATACTAGTCTATTTTGACAAAGCTCTGGGAGGGCCTCAAAGAGTTTCAAGGTCAATTGAGGCAGGTTCAAGTGAGCATGGTTCAAGTGAGCCTGTCTCAAGCATGTAAGAAACCAACAACATTGGGCAGTGTGCGGTCATTTCTCACTTCAAAGCTCTGTGGTGTACCCCTCCTTGATGGATCCTTACACTTGAATGATGTCGCAAAAAGGGAGAGCACCCAGCCACCTAAGAACGTGAGTATTAACCTTGCGGCACTCCCCCTATACACATTGCAGATGAAATTAAGGTGCGGGAGAAATGGGCTTTCATGGTGATCAAGGATGCCCAAATCACCAGTCAGTAGATGTGCGATAAAAAGCAAAAATCTCTCCAACATCGCGATGGGGCAGTGACAAGAAGGGCAAGGCTGGAGCGGGCCATTTCTAGAGTATGCAATGAGCTTCCCGAGCTCCATATTCAGTCTAAGGCCACTTCTAAATAAAGAGTGCATCATTTGACAGATGCATTTCAAGAATCAAAGGTGTAGGTGGATACATTTCACTTCGATATACAGATCAAAATTACTCATCTTCAATTGAAGTTGCAGCCCACCACACCACCATAGATCCAAGATCAGCATGAGGCTGCCATCAAAACAGATAGGGAAAAGATCGACACTGCAATCAAGGATTCTAGCCAGTTGTTCGAAGAGACTCTAGAACAATGGGCCTCACTCCAGAAGGATCCACGGGTTAAAAATATTGAAGTCATCATATGGGTTAAGAAACTGAAGTATGATGACATAAAGGCAACAATGTGCACCTTAGCCCCTGTGCAATTGTTTTCTTGGTTGAAAGAGGGCACATCCTTGCAAGGACAAACCGAGGAGATGTGGAAGAAGATGAAGATTGTCACTGCATGGATGAAGTTATGGGAAGAGAAAGTATGGAAACTATCACAAACTATGGAAGGCATGCTCAAGTGTATGCAGCGAACCATTGACCTAGCAGCAGAAGGAGCAAACTACAGAAAAATTTCTCGATGAGTTCGACAAGAAACAGTACAATGCATAGAGGGACTTCACCCAGTGAATTCTTCATTCAGTAGCTTGAAAGAAAATATACAAAGCATACGAGTGGAGTGACTTGAGGATGAGTCACATATTTTTGCTGGGGACCTATTGAGACGGGGTTCCCTGGATCAAATTTTGATAAATTATTATAAAGTCTCTGCGTTTTGAGGAGCAAAGCATGCAACGTGTAGATAAATAGCAGTTAAGGGGTTTTAGGAAGGTCAAAACCCCTTACATTTTGGTATTGTTTTAAGATATTCTTGTGGTTTGCGGACCATGGTATTATAATAATAAAGAAGATATAAAATGATGTCTTAGCGAGTCTAAATATATAACATAACTTAACATAATGAGATTTTGATATGTTCTGAGTTTGTACGATCTTTTTGTTTTTTAGTGAAGGGGAAGGCTCTTGTAGCTGAGTACACAGAGACCTTAGTAAGTCTGCAACTGAGTGTGCGTGCCCCTGCAGCTGTGTGCGCAAGGTCTGGAAAGTTTGTATAAGGAAGATATAAAGTAATAAAGTATATTTGAAGCAATTATATGCCTATTTTTATATACTTGTTTATTTTATGGATTTATCCTAAATCGAATGATATTTATCTGTATTTTGTCTTATGTACTCCGTGAAGATCTGGATGTATTATTATATGTTATTTTATGAATGGTTAGAATTTTACGTGATGTTTATAGCTCTGTTTGACTGAAAATCACTTTAAGTTTGTAAATTTCATGAATAAGGGTTTGCAAAGGTAAGATCGAGCTTATAATTAAAGAAACTCCTTAACCCCACATCACATAGTCTTTTGGATGCATAATCCTGGTTCTAGAATCCCCCAATAATGCCTTGGGTGAGACTACAACCTGCACTACATGGGTTGTTGCTGAAAGGGCCAGTAATGTAGGGTTTTGTTGGTTAGCGCAGCTAACTTTGAACCTGGGTCCAAGCCCCCTCAAGCCAACAGTCGACATTCAACAATTTGTGTGCCTCAGTTGATGTGCTAACACTCAGATCCATGGAGTTGAAGTCCTACGTTCCTATTTCTTGATTAGTGGAGACCAAAGCCTCAGTTTTGGGAGTTTCCAAGGTCATGCCCTCACATTTAGCTTTCCCTTCCAACCCTTTATTCCCTAGGAAATCTGCTAGTGAATCAGCCTTATGTCGAACATGGGAGAAAAATAATTGCTTCTTGCTGCAGGAGAATGTGAGCCAAGTGTTGCATTATTTGATCTAGTCTCCATATTATGGAGCATTTTGAGAGTGGTGATCCATTATGGAATTTTTGAGCAGCCTGATTATGAATTGAGAGTCTCCCTTGGCAATGGTTGGGTGGAGTTCATTCTTTTTGACAATGAGAGGAACTTGAATTAAATCTTCAAGATCAAAAACATTGTTGGCTTCATGTCCTATACATCCCCTCTAGATTTTGAGGATTCTCCCCAGGTGATTTCTGATGACTTGACTTGTTCATGCATCCCCAGTGTCTCCCTTGGAGGCTCTATCAAATTTGGTTTATAGTGCTACATCGACAGAGGAATCCAAGTGTCAAGATTTGGTGTTTTGGGCTAAGGATGAGTATTATTTCCTTGGGGATGAGGGTTTTAAGTTTCCACCAAGCTAGGATAGCCTTGGAAGTATTTATCCTCCCAATTGGAGAGAAATAGGGTCTCCTCTATATTCTTTTGAAGGAGAAGCCAAATTCCATCCTAGTTTTTTAATTTTTCATTGAATATTCTTTCATTTCACTCCTTCAAAATTTCCCAATATAGGAAGATCGAAGCCATAATCCAAAGTATATTAAGAATTATACTTTGGGAGGGATTTTTTCCCCAGGTGTTGATTGTTTGGAAATGTTTCCTTCAACCCTGTTAGTGCATTGGAAGCCTTGAGCCAACTTTCTCCAAATATTATTTTCCACATCACAAGAATCTAGCAAGTGATCTATCAAGTAAACATGGACACTTTTGGCTAGATATTTAGAGTCCAGAGCTCTTTCCATAATGGATCTAGGGTTTCTAGTGGAGCTTAAGCTAATAGAGGGTACACTTATTTGATTGTGAAGGTTCCAACACTTGTAGCCCCAATGCAGGATCTTAGGTCCATTTTTATTCCTTATAGTTTAGTCACTTAGTTTATACTCCAAAGCTAGCCTATATTTTTCAGAGTCTTCTTCCTCGTAGAGAACCGATGGCTTCCATTTGTGAACTATCGAGTTTTCATGCTCTAGTAAATATTGATAAACATGAATATACCCTAATATCTAAGTGAGGTCTTGCCTTTGAGGAAATTGAAAGGTGCTTCTTAGGTCAACCCATAATATTTTTGATTTCCCATCCCTAACGTCCCAAAAGCAATGAATCAAATCCAGGGATTTATTGAGGCATGCTAGGTTCCAAATGAGGGGGACTTGAGCAAGTGAGGATACGAATATTAAGTCCTTCCTGTTGGTTTCCTTGGCATATTTGTTATGCCAAAGGTGCACCCATGGTTTTGTTGTATGTTTCACCCATCTCCACCATATTTTTTATCCCATTGTATTGTTAGCATTTTCTATATCATACAAAGCAAGTCCTCCAACTTCTTTTGAGAAACACAAGTTGTCCCATTTCATGAGAGGCCATTTCTACTTGAGGTAGGATATTCCCCATAAGAAATTTATTTGTATATTCCTTATATTTTTTAGGAACAACTTAGGGGTAGATAAAATAGAGAAGGGATAGGTTGAAATTGATTGGAGGGCATACTTTAGGAGAATAATACGGTTGGCCATATTCAAAGAGAAGAAGGTCAAATTGTTAAGTTTGCTTTATATTTTTTCGAGGATATTTCACCGTGATGAATGCTTGATGACTGAATTAATGAGCAGGTATCGCAAGTATTTAGATGGGAGTGGGGTAGGGTAAAAGCCGAGGATTTTGATAATGTTTCTTTAGGTGATAGAGGAGGTCTTGATTAAAAATATTTTGGACTTTTCTAAGTTTATGGAGGTTCTGGAAGCATCTGAGAAAAGGTTTAGGATTTCCTTGACTCTTTTGGCTTTGTTTACTCATGGGTGGTTCATATGAAAGGTGTCATATACAAATTGCTAGTACAAAAGGGAGATATAATTATCAATATTATTGGAAATAATACTGGGGGGGGGTGAATCAGTTTTAGTCAAATCAATAATCTTTTTCTTTTCATATTCAAATTCATATACGCAACTTCAGTGAAGGTAACCCATGTGTACACGCAACTGTGTTTAAGGAAACACACATATATCTAGTAAACTAATGATTCAGTTAATTCATCATATGTTGATCTTTAATCTGTGCATCAATACTTTATTAAACATTAAACAGTAACCATGTGCAGTTAATAACAGAATGAACCATCACACATAAGCAACACACATGAACACCAAGATTTAAGGTGGAAACCCAATGTGGGTGAAAACCACCTGTTGTTGTTGTCTCTGTGTTCTTTTAATAATAAGAAAATCTATTTACAACATTGTATTGGTGCAGACTCATACTAGTATGCAGGCTTATACCTGCAGAAGGTTACTACCTTCTCTCATTCTCCAGCTTCTACAAGAAGGGAGCTACGACCCCCTAGCTCTTGTACTAGCCGATATGTTTACTAGTATGTAGGTGCCTACCTATAGAAGGCTACAACCTTCTCTCTTCCTCCAAGGACAACGTTTCATAAATTTTTAGACTGGATACTCCTGGAACACAACACCATAATCTGAAGGCCACGTTTCATCCAATTTTCATACTGGACCCATCAACATTGAAGCTCAAAATCAATCACCACTACAATACAACCATCAACTATATCTGCATCAGCCAATCACTAAAACTCAATCATTACTTTCTGAATCAACCAAACTCAATCAATCACTGACAACCTCTGAACCTCTTACACAACTGAATCAACCATTCATTCATACTTTAATCAACTTCAACAAATCAACTGGAAGAGAGAGATCACTATAACCAGTACACATATTTGTACCCAGAACAATGCATCATCATTCAGAACCAGTTGTAACCTCAAAACCATGCATCAGACTATATATTCAACTTGGAAGATCCAAACCAGCATGTATACGTAAATTCATCAAACCGAACTAGCGTGCATATTTGCAAATACTTACTTATAACTTCGCTGCACTTCCCAACTTCAGACATACCTAGATCATCACATATAAAGGATAATACAAGTATTAGCAACCAGATCTAGCCCATCAAATCACATAATGATAAGTCATTATGATCCTGATCCATTATTAGATCTCATCCATCATCATTGAAGCAAATCACAGTCAATCAATCTGAACATTGTTACCAGAATGTAGTCACCAAAACATAAAGCAAAACCCAGAACTCTGCATCAACAACCAGAACAAATTGTAACTTAAAACATCATAGTTCATAAGGTATAGGCTACTTTGATGTGTCGAACCTGCATGCATATGCAATTTTACCAAAGACAACCAGCGTATATATCTATAAATATTAATTCATAATTTTTCAGTTATTCCAGACTTCAGTTATACTCAGATCACAACGTTTACAGAATAAAACATGCATCAGTATTCAGATCTAGATTATACATTGTCAAACCATATAAAGATAGTTCATTTCAAGTCCTAAGATCTTGATCCATCATTAGATCTTATCCTCCATCAACCACTAAGGTTCCTCCTTGGTTCAGATCAGGCAGAGCATCATAAACCCATAACCTGCATACTGGATCTCATACTTCATCAAATATTCAATGCTTGTCCATTTAGGCCTAATGAGCTTCTCCTCCTTATATAGTTTTATGCCTTTCTCAATACCATGGACCAAAACCACTTAGGACCAATACCTTGGACCAAATACCTAGGGTCATAACCTCAGACCAAATACCATGGATCAAAATACCATGGACCAAAAACATAGTTTTCCAAGGTATATGTGGTTTTCCTTCTTTGAAAGTGCGTATGTACGTATAGGCGACTTGTATATAGTGAACCTGCATGTATACGCAACTTGGTCAATGGTGAATCTACGTATACCACTCTTTCTTCATTCTGTGAAGACTGATCTATAATTCTTTGTTGTTTACCTGCTATACTGTGATCTTTCATATGAGTGAGTTGCCTTCTGAACTGATTCATTGAAGATTCCCTGCATTTCATCACATATGTAAACATTATTTTCATGCATTCTATCACATCTGATATCTCTTCTATAGATTCATCTAGTTTCCATATACAAGTGAGTTGTTGATCCAAAACCGGATCCTGGATAAACCTCTAAGTCTAAAAGACTTCATATAAGAAGTAAAAGGTGCTAAATGGCACAAATCCTTTGTAAATTAGAGAAAAATGAAAATCACAGGCTAATCTCAGAAATAGTCTCATTCCAGAGATCTCCTCATTCTGAATCCAACGCAACTTGAATGCATGAAAATGGACTTCAAATGAAGAAGTTATCATAAAAAGAAGTTCCCCTTTGTTCCTTGGGAAAGAGGAAAAAACCTGAGGAAAACAGTGAAATAAGGCTTATCGGAGGCTTAAAACAAATCTGCATAGGAGCCATCGAATCTGGCCGATCAACGGTCCAAATCCGATCGACATATCGTAATCAGCAAAGGCAGTTGAAGGGTATCAGAGCCAAATGCACAATAGGACCAGGCCGATACGATGGTGTGATCGCCAAAATTGGCGGATAGTAATCAGCGATGCCATGAGGCAGAGGTGGGACCACAAGCCAAGCGATATTGTGATCATTGATATCAGCGTCAGTGGATCACATCGGCATAGGCCATGTTATGTGGACAGACCCTGGGGCTCAAGCGATTTGTGATTGTGACAAGTCGCAACGCAAAATAGCATCGAAGCTACATAGAGGGGTGAAGATATGTAATACATATATGCGATGCAATTTTTTGGACTCGATAAAATTATAAACGGTATTCCATATGTTTTGAGATCTTCCTAATGGCAGCCTTGTGTGTATTTTCAATGTTTTTAACGTATTTAAAAAATACAAATGGAAGCCATGGGATGGGCAGTACTACTTGCGATAAGTAATTTCAGGTAGACCCGATAGGGATATAGTGTGCATTTATGAATATTTGAAGTCCGATCAACAATGTTGTCTGTAGATTTTTCCCATGTTAATGTATTGTCTTGTGTAAGCTAAGAATGCAAAAATTTAAGGATTTCAAAGGCCCAAACGGCCCCTTCCGTTACAAAATAGGTGGCCATCATCCTTGACGACGTTTAGCAATGATTGGTAATGCTCAGAGAGGGGATTTGAGTGGAAAAAGGCTGGAAGACAGAGAGCTCGAAAGGGAAAATGAACATGCAGCACCAATTTGGCTTAAAAGCCATGAGTGTCAGGAGTAGTTGTTGATTATTTGGGTTTTGTTGCAGAAAGTGAAGCCAAAGCAAGAAGCTGAGGTGAAGAAGGCAGCACATAAGAAAAAAGAGTGGTCAAGGGAGTCACTTGGAAATCAAGTGAAAATCCAAGAGGGTTGTAAACTAATCGAGAGAAGAAAAGAACCAGAGCTGAAGAGCAAGAGCCAGAGCTCAAGCGGAAGAGCCAGAGTTAGAGCAAAGAGCCAAAACCAAGAAACAAGAGCCAAAGCTAAGAGCCAGAGCTTCAAGAGCCAGGGGATAACATGGTGTCTGAACCCACTGTTTCTATGTAAAATAGTAGGAGTTGAGCCAAGATCTTGTAAAAAGGACTTGTACCATAATCCCAGAGAGCCTATTTGAGTTTACTAGAGCTCACAGAGATCTGTCCCAAGAGTTGTGGTGAACTCCTAATTAAATTGATGTTTCTGTGTGATTGTTTATTGCTACTTTATTTTTTGTTACATGTATTTATACATCAGTGTGATCACATTTACATATTAGCACAAGCAGTAGATTTTAAAGCATATAATCAGTTAAAAATCAATAGAAGCCTACACTTTTCAAGAACAGATTTATTTCCGCAGTGGTTAATCATTAAGGCTTGGGAAAATTTAAGCTTCGGAAGTGGGAGAGGTTCTTGGAAGTTAGACAACAAGCCTAAGTGCCCCATTTTTAGATTAGGGGGTATCAGAGCTTAATATTGATTAACCCCACCTTCAAGGAAGGTTATATCAAAATTCTTGATTGACAAAGCAAAGACTGCTTGTCTGAAAGGTGTTTGAATGGCAAGAGGTTGATTGTATGCTTGTTTTGTAGACTGACTATTTTCTGAGTTTGCAGAGGTAAAGGTAAAGTTGTTAATAGCTCAGTCTAGGAAGGACAAGAAGGAAAGAGAGCTGAAGGAACTCTTCTTATCCCAAAGGACCTCAAGGCAATATTTGGAGCACAAGAGATTTGTTGCAAAAGGTTGCTTAAATAAGCTCTTTATTATCTTGTTGAATTCTTTTTTTGTTCATTGTGTTGGGTGTGGAGCATGATTATCTTTTGTATTCAAAGGTATTGCCACATTGGACCCCAGTTCGTAATGGGGCGGCAACGCTGCCTATAAAATATTTGCTGCAAGGGGGTCCAGGGGGGGCAGTTGTTACCTTTTGGGAGCCCCCCTGGTGGGGGGTTTCGGGGGCAGTGCCCCCAAAGCTAAGAATAGATGTAAAATTTCCTTGTAAAAGTATAGTAATTTCTAATCAATCTGGGTCGTTCATTAGGTGGAGATCTAATGGCAGAAGTTATGTTTAATTTAGGGTTTTTTGCCCTAGAAGGCAACCCCTCACTATATATATGAGGGAATTATATTGCGTCTATGTAGATCTGTATTCTGAGTGAAGAAGAGAGAGGAGATTGAGAGTGAAGAGGGAGTTACATCAGATCTCCTATAGGTTGTTTCTCTTCAATTTGTTGGATAATATAATAAAAGAAGGAGGGGTTGTTTCTCTGTGTCTCTCTTCTTTTATGTGTTTTTGTTTGTTAATATTTCTGCAATATTTTATGTGTTCCATTGCTCCGTAATATGTAACTTTATAACAACTGCTATCAGAACTGAAGGTCTATTTGGATGATAAACTCATAAGAGAGAAGGGTTCCTAGTTCGAGTGGGAGCAATGGCAGAAGATGGTAGGTTTAGGGTCGAAAACTTCAATGGCCAAAACTACCAATTGTGGAAGATGCAGCTGGAAGATTATCTGTATCAGAGAGATCTGTACCTACCATTGAGGAGAAAGGCAAAGAAGCCGACGAGTATGACAGACACGGAATGGAATATTCTCGACAAAAAGGCACTTGGAACAATACAGTTGTGCCTAGCGGCATCGGAAGCGTTTAATATTTCAAAGGAAATGACAATAGAGGGTTTAATGTCGACATTGGCCAAACTATATGAAAAACCCTCAGCCTCAAATAAGGTATTTCTTATGAAGAATTTATTTAATATGAACATGTCAGAAGGTGGATTTGTTGCAAACCATTTAAATGATTTTAATACAGTTACAAGTCAATTAAGTTTTGTAGGGGTAACTTTTGATGATGAGGTTAGGGCTCTGTTATTTCTATGCTCATTGCCAGAAAGTTGGAATGGTTTAGGTATGGCCATTAGTAACTCTATCTTTGGACCTAGTGCTTTAAAGTTTGATGATGTTGTTGGTGCAATCCTTAGTGAGGAAATGCAATGGAAAAGCTCCAAAGAGACATCAGGTAATGCTTTTACTGCAGAGACTAGGGGAAGAAAAATGGAAAGAGGAAAGAGCCTAGGATATCGCAGTAAGTCAAGAAAGGGTAGATCCAAATCCAGATCGAGGATAGTGTGCTAGAAATGCAGGAATAAAGGACACCTGAAGAAAGACCACAAGTCTTGGAAGGGAAAAGAAGGAGACGCGCAACAAGAAACTAATCATGAAGTGAATGTAATAGGTGATGTGTTGCAAGATGCTTTGATTCTTTCATTAGAAAATATTATTGATGCCTAGGTGGTAGATTCAGTGGCCTCATTCCTTGACACACCTGATAGGAAACATTTTAATGATTATGTTCAAGGAGATTTTGGACAGGTTCGAGTGGGTGATGATAAACCCTGTAAAATAGTTGGAATTGGTATAGTTTTCATAAAACAAAAAAATGGAAATCAGTGGCTATTGAAGAAGGTAAGGCATGTTCCATATCTGAAGAAAAATCTAATTTCAACAGGGAAGTTGGGAGGTGAAGGTTGCATAACTACTTTCACAGATAAAACTTGGAAGGTCACTAAAGGATCCCTGGTAATAGTGAAAGGAGGAAAGTTTGGTACATTGTATTTATGTAATGGTATTTCTAATTATGTTAATGCTTTAACCTCTATAGGAGAAGATACAGCATTGTGGCATCATAGGATCGGGCACATGAGTGAGAAGGGGATGCAGATTCATCACACAAGAAATTTGTTGCTAGGTTTGAAGCATGTTGATTTAAAATTCTATGAGAATTGTGTTTATGGAAAACAAAAGAGAGTCGGGTTCCTTAGAGTTGGGAAAGAAAAGAAAAGTGAAAAATAGAGCTTGTGCACATAGATTTATGGGGACCTGCTCAGGTATCATCTATTGGTGACTCTCATTATTATGTTACTTTTCTTGATGATGAAACCAGAAAAACCTGGATTTATTGTATTTGAAATAAATCTAATGTATTTGATACTTTCAAGAAATGAAAAGATTTTGTTGAAAATGAGAAAGGAAAAAGGTTGAAGTGTCTCATATCAGACAATGGAGGTGAATATTGCAGCAAAGAGTTTGATAGGTATTGTTCAGAGAATGGAATTCATAGAGAGAAGATAGTTCTAGGAACACCACAAGAAAATGGTGTGTCAGAAATGATGAATAGGACAATCATGGAGCATGCAAGGTGCATGAGATTGCATGCAGGATTACCTTTACAATTTTTGGCAAATGCTGTAGATACTGATTTTTATATAATAAACAAAGGGCCTTCAAGTTCCTTGGATGGTGGTATTCTAGAGGAGGCATGGACAGGTAAAAAGGTAA